>JAGXCT010037272.1:149517-182228 GCA_022495035.1 Philopotamus ludificatus | reverse complement strand
TGTGCACCGTCACTGAACACGCGACTGTCGTGAGCGAATACACGAAATCGAATTGTGATTGAACGTATGAATCTATGATTACATATAAAAAAATATAAAATAATAAATGGCATGTTAATATACATGTATTTACATATATGTACAAGAAAACGCTTAAGCTTTAGATATAAGAGAGAAGCAGACAAAAGATAGATAAGCCAAAAGATAGACGGATATAAAATACATAATACCGACATGAATAAAAGACCGACGGTCATATGGCAAACATGACCAAGGAATGTTTGCTGTTTGGTTATGTGCATTTTAATCATTTCATATTTTAAAATGATTCATAAAATAAACATGAATCAATTTAATTATAAACGTTATGAGCTTAAAAACATGTCTTTCTTTTACTATCATGTTATTGCTAAGTACCTACTTGTTTAATATTCATATAATGTAATATAAGTTCTCGACGCTATTAATTGCTCGAGGCTCCGCGTCGAAAAGCAACAGCCCTTTTGTAGAGCCCTGGCCTCATCTAATACTCTTCACCATTCTATCCGGTCTGCCACCACGTCGCTCCATCTTCCGGTAAGTTTCAATGATGCAGTGCCGCCTCTGTAGGTAGTCCAACCACCTCAGTCTTGGTCTTTCTTTCCTCTGGGGACAGAAAGGCTTGTTAACTATAAGCTTTTTCGGTGGCTGACTGTCCCGCATCCTTGACATGTGACCGGCCCACCGAAATCTGGCCACTCTGACAACTGTGACCGGTATATCCTTGTATGGTCGTTACAGCTCCTCGTTTCTTCGGATACGGCTCAAAATATTCGTCTCAGAATCCTTCTCTCCAGAATATCTAGTTGTCGCTCATCTTGTTTCATCAAAGCCCAATATTCACACCCGTATGTTATGACAGGCCTGATGAGGGTCATGTAGAGCTTGACTTTAGTCCTTTTTGAGAGGAATCTTGATGGTAGATGCTTTTGAAGTCCAAAGTAACACCGGTTTGCCAGCATGATTCTGTGTACTTCCAAATTGGTTCCATTGTTATCTGTAATAAGTGAGCCGAGATATGTAAATTCCTAGACGGCCTCAATTCTATGCACTTCGACTCTCAAGGCTTCAGAGATTCGTCTTTGACATATGAGCTTGTATTTTGTCTTGGTCTAGTTGATTCTCAGTCCTATGCCAATAGCCGCTCTCATTATTCACTGACATGTATCCTTGAGAGCAGCTTGAGATCTCACGGATTTTTTATTTATTAAACAATAAATCAAGCATTTTATTTAAATAATAAGTGTAAGTTTCAAAGAATAGATGATATAAAAATGGATCTACAGACATACTCTTTCCCTAGATTTTTATTTAGTGTTTTGATTATTCCGACAATATCGCTAGCAATTACGTCAAGTTCTTTAGTTTGTATACTACTATACTCAAATAATTGGGGGATAAGCTTATTCCTTACGTTACTCATGGTAGATATAGAAATTTTACTCCAGGAATCAGCTAATATTTTTAATATCTTTTCAACGATTTAACGATTTTTTGTTGCGTCTCTCAACAGTTTCAACCAATTGCCCAAATGTATTGTATTTTGTGGTACCTTTTAAATGTATGTAATATATTTTGATTACAAGACGGATGATCTGGTGCATTGTCAACTAACAATAAAATCTGATATGGTAGATTCCTTGAATTATCCATTATCTTTGTTTAATTTCTCGTAAAAATATTTTTTAAAGCTCGTGGGGTTTGTGTGATACATTAAAAGTTGTTTGATTTCGCAATCTCCAACATCTCCAAGTAAAAATGTTCTGAGTGACTAAATCGATACTAAGTTTTTTACATGATTCTTGATTATGAATCATGTAAAAAATTCTATGAATTATAATTTTTCTAATCGTAGAACTTTATAAGCTTGAGCAATTTTTGTTCAACAACACCATTTTCATATTGTTTGATAATTTTAACTTTGGTCTCAATAATAATGGCATATACCTTTTTAAAATTTTCTAAAAAATACTTCGGCAACTAAATTATAAAAAAATGGTATTCAAATTTCAAAAAAGTAAGTCAAGGACTGTGTATTTAATTCTTTTATAAAACCGATTTATTTCAACTAGTACTTAAACCATATGCTTTACTATTTGACACACTGAATAATCGAAGCTTTCTAGAATCCATAATGCATAAATTAAGTTATACATAATAGTATTTTAAAAATTAAATACACGCAAAGAAATAAATTTTAACTTTTATATTCAAGACCTAATTAATTGATTTTATTTATTTCATTAATTCATATATTAAAGACTGCGCATTGTTAATTAAAACGGCTTTATAGATTTTATTAGTAATCCAAACTTTTGTCAACAATTGTCTCTTAAAAATATCGCGTAATTTTTTTATATTAAATTAAATAGTAAAAAATCATAAATATCTAAATCGGAGACATAAAGTAGTTCATTTAAATCCTAAAGACCTCGTTGCTGAAAAGCAACCTTAATAGACACTACAGTGTGCATTGTAGTGCAATAACCCCATTCCCCGAGACAGCTTTTTGCGACTTTTTTTTTATTGCATTATTCAATTTCAGCATTAATGACACAAAATATATACAAGTATCTATGGTATTCCATTTATTTATATTATCTGGAAAAATCCCTTAAGACTTTTTTTTTTTTTTGAGATTGTGTCACCTTTGCTTTTAATCTAATTAACTTGTCCATTATTTAACGGGGGGAAGATTCGTCATACACAGCATCTTAGCATTGTTTAATGTCTGTGGAATTTTGCATTTATACGCCAGAATATTAATTATTGAGCGATACCCGAGTTATAATATTAAAAAAGATTGCGCAAAATAATAACAACAGTGCCATTTTTTAATCTATCAATGGAAAATATTTTTTTATTATATATGATATTAAACAATATTCTTATTCGATTAAAATGTGTACCAAATAATTTCGACGTGTATAAACGTCACACCGTACTCGTCCATACCCAATAATTGGCAATGTTCAATTACTAAATTCATACGACCATATGGCCACATCAACAATCAGTATCCGCATTATACCCCGACTTATTGTTTGGCAGTTAAATTAATTCGGAACCACGCGTCGTGATTACTGATTTACAAAAGGGTTACAACCACTGCCACTGGCAGGACCCAGACACTTTTATAATTTAAAAACAATAATAACTTTAAATAAAAGAAATATTGAAAAAATTCTCACACAATGTATATATCTCCGAGTTACAACTTCCTTTAGAAATTTCTCCGCGGAAACGGAAAACGTGAAAACTTTATTAAAGCTAACTTTACATCCTGCTTCTTTACTAATGTAAATATTTTCTGGGACAATTCGGCTCGCAAAAAACAAGTTGAAGTGTTAAAAAAATATGTTTTTGATTTATTCGCATAAATCATCGCCTCTGTTTTTACAGCGAATGCATTATGTAATTTATTTTTGTTCAATTTGTGTCGAGCAATTTATAAGCTTTCGGTAACAACTGGAATTCTTGTCTCCTCGCAAAGATTAGCAGTTGTTCGGCAGTCTTGTCCAGTAATAGGATGCCTTGTCCAGCGCCCGCAGCCCCCCCTAGTCCAATCAGCCAGGGAACAAAGGATTCATCTTAGATCCGGGTCTGGCCTTACAAGTCCGAGCGCACTCCAGAAATTGCCCTTTGCTCGTATCGAATAATCGTTTTGTGTCCCTGCCAGAAGGCACAAGTGCTTATTATTAATCCGAAATTAAATTTCGGTCCGCCATTGTGATTGCGGCGAAATGAAAACTGCGAGATGTCCCCGAAATCCTCGTAATATGAATTCCATCTATGTATATATGTTAGTTGAACCAAATAATAATAATATGTTTTATAATAATAAATTGAACTAATAATTAAATATAAAATACACGACATTTTTTGTAGATCTAGGTCAACATTAAATTTAGTTATATATAACCTAATATTAACCTAAATTTAATATGAATCTACATTACAGATATTGTAAGTATGTAATTCTTAATATTCATAGCCAAATATTATTAGAATAATGTTTAATTTAGGCCTTTTTTATTTATTTTTTTATAATATACATATCTATAATCTATTAAACTACACAGTTATTTAAATAATTAATTATTTCATATTATGAGTTAATTATTTAAAGGGATCGCAAAAATTTGGGAAAATTCGCATTTTAAATATTCATTAACTTGGTTGCACGTCTCCTCCCGTATAATATTATTCAATGATTATTTCTAGTTGAACTAAATCAGTGGTGCAAGACTCGATATATATTTTTTTTAATTTTGAAACAAACTATTCGTAGCGACAAGAAATGTCAGGGTGCAGTATAATATGCACCTTGACATTACTCTTAATTTTGAAAATGATCTTCAGGTTCAATTCTGATGATTATGAAATTTTGTGACTTCTTTAACATTTTTTAAAAAATCATTATTTTAACTATTAAGTTATTTATTAGTTTTAAATGGATGGCATTCTTTATCGTTTGTAGGTTTAGATTTTATTTAGTTGTTATATCTTTTTAAACATATGAATTAAATTAATTAAGTAAAATCCACGAATCGGCCATTGAATTTTGGTATACAAAAATTGATCAGTGTATTCACAATTAATAATATGTGCAAATTAGTATAATTAAGGTTTACGGAATTTATTTTATCAATAACAAAATGCAAAATATATAGAATTATTTACAAGACTACCAGCCATTAATCGGCCAATATTTGCTAATTTGAATTAAATATAATGAAAAATAAATCATTCCTTCTATTCACTATTACGACAAATACAATAAATTAAAAAATGTATACTGAAAATCTATTATTACATTAAAAGATAAATATTTTAACATTCATTTCATTTATGTCGTCCTTTCATATTTATAAATGACAATTGTTGTAAGTTTTATCAACCCAAAAAGGTTATAGTTCAAGCATTAGGGTATTTAAAAAATATTAAATTAAGATTTTGATTTTTTTCATAGTACATTTTTTGTTTTGTGGTGCAGAAGACTTACACAAAGGGTTACTCTACATCAGGCCTGGGTAAACTACGGTCCCTGGACCACATGCAACCCCTGAACTCGAATAATCGTGTTTTTACAATTTTGGCTTTTTGGGATCCTCTTTTTATAAAATAAAATGAAATATAAAAGTGAATATAAATTTATGAATGCAACGATAAATAAAATGAATTTAACGAGCTCTAACAAATAGGAAAGCTTTTCATTCGTCTCATTTAATTATTACAGGTTAGAAAATACATATTTTTCATGTTTATTAAATTTGCCTAACTAAAAATTTTGCCTAAATCTGTTCTACATTAATACAGTTAGTTTTACAAATCCGTTTTAAATGTAGCTCATAAAATATAAAGAACTAAATTTTTGCCACAATTCCTGAATGCTTCATGAAGAAACTGATAACTCTACAGTCTTTGGCATATTGTTTTCGAATTTTAAGGATCTTCCTCATTTTTAAAAACGGATTCAAATATTCAGAATCAAAACTAACATATTTTTACTATATCGCGATAAACATCGGAAAAGATTTTTTAAAAATTATTAATAAAAAAAATGGATTACGAAATAAAAAATACACAGTATAAAAATTTTCAAATGAACCAAATGCATAATAAATATGGAAACGGAAAATGATGAAAAACAACTGAAGAGATTTGAGCTGCGAAACATATGGAAAATCTGAACATATACACTATAATCCTTTGATCCTGCCTCTTTGGATTACCATTTAATCAGCGTTTATAAAAATTTGTTCCATGAATTCAATCGTTGAAAAATTCTATATCGTCTGCGATTTGTTTTCATTTATTTATAATGAATATTTCGGCTATTTTGGCCATGAAAAAGTATTAGTTTTGGGTCATATAAGGCATCCAATTTTATTATTCGAGAAAATTTGAATACAACGCCTCCCCCCACCGGAAAATACGGCGAACCCCCTACCTTCTACAGCCCATGGGTCGAATCGGATGAAATATGAAGCCCGGGGCGAGGGCGGTTAGACAGTATATGATCGACCATAAATCCAATCTGAATAGGTTAGAAAAACATAAATATGGTAATCATATAAGATATGTACTTTTTTTTATTCACGCAGCATGGTCGTGATTCGACGTTACGGCCAACAATGAATATTTATATTATTATTTTTTTCTGATCGGAGAGGTGTTAGCTGCCGCCAAATCGATATTTTAATAAATACAATGGCTATCAATTTTTATATTTAATTTTAAAACGCGAATGTTGCCGAACTTTATGGAAAAAATCTTTTTGTTTCATTGCCCTCATTAGCGTACATCACGTAAAATATCGTGTTGCGAATTACAGCTCTGAAAAGGTTTCTACTTTTAGAACGTGTTTCGCAACCAGACCAAAAGTGAAAACGGTTTTCCATATTTTCCCAGTACGTGGTTCAGTTTAATTTGAATTAAAACATTTTTTTAATTTTTAATTATTCTCACATATAAAAAAATATGTATACATCTATGTAACATATGTAGGGCTCTTACTTCATACACATATTCCTCTCGCTCGAAGAGTGCTTTAGAAATGCGGCGAACTTTTAAGACAAACGAAATAAGAACAAAATCACAGACTCTTTAGTACCATACATGCCATAAAGCTTTTTGGGTCTTGAAAGCCATTTTTTCACGCCGCTTATAAACGTAATGGGTTTTATATTAAAAATAATGTATTTAAAATAATAAACTTAATAATTGCAAAATAATTTTCATAAATTTAATATGAATTATTTTTTTATTCCAAGCATATTTCGGGGATAAAAATGAAATAAAGCCTAATGATATCAATTTTCCGACAATATTATTTGCATATAAATTGAAGATATTCGCGGTGCGTGCGGACAGCGTCTCCTTTTTCACTGCCCGCGTCGCCGCTTTCATCGGAAATTTTTAAATATTTCACAGAAAGAATTGCAAAATTTACTCTGCATCAAATTTTTGCTAATAAATCTTCTTCAAATGTTATAAAAACAATTGATATAAAATGTCTTGTTATTATAAATTAATTTAAAAAACGTTCCCGAATACAATTTCAGATTGAGTTTTAATTAACTTCTAATGTATATTTCAAGCGCAGAATCCGACTTGATATTTTTTTTATCCTTTTTTAAGAGTCGATGCAACGATCTTCTTCCATCCGTGAAAGTGGTTTTTAATTTTTGTTTTAACTTCAGTCCATCGTTATGGAAAGTATTGATTTCGCGCTAAAATTAAATTTTTAATATGTTTTTTTTCATGCTGCGAAATCAGACGATGGATTTAATTAAATTGTATAATTAGATAGAATCTTATTAATAGTAAAGTCGAACAATGTGTTCGTTTATAAACGGCCGTTATTTTTGCTTGTAAATACTTGGCCTAATTAAATTAAATGAGCGAAAATGTTGCAAAATCCAAAATTTGATCAGAGCCGTCGTAATAAAGTTGTCAAAGTTTGTCAAGATTCCATGTACCCACCTGCAGGTGGATTCAATTAAGTCGAAGCCGTAGATAAAATTACGTCCTCAGTTAAACATCAAGTAGCAGCAAACAACTCTTCAGAATTTCATTACGTACTTCTCCAACGTAGCAGCCGCGAGTTGCCGCTGCCTAAATAAGCAATTCGCAGTAAAATCTATTTATTTATTTTTTTCGTATTAAACCGAGTCTCGTTGAAATGCAGATTTTTTTAAAAAATAATAATTAAAATGAATTAATCAATGAGTTTGATTAAACCATTTTTTCGTACAAAGCTGGCTTTGCGACCCCATAAAAACTTTCACCTACATCACACCATTAAGCTTATGCCGAACTTGCAAATAAGTTGAAGGTGGCAGGTAATAATTTATTCATGAGAGTCTACCACGCCTACCGCCATCCACCTCCTCTCTCATCCCTTCGACTGACCGATGCGGTGGTCAAGGGTTTGTACACTTTATATTCCAGGTCTCCGGTGACAAGACAAGGGGTCAGTTTAAGCTAATGACCCAGGTTTATCACCTTAGGACACTAGTCAGGTTGAGACTTTCACACTAATGTTGCGAAATTCAAGTCGCCAATAATAAAAATATAAAACTGTTCAGTTTAATGATAATGAATAGTTGCTATTTATAATACTATACCCCAACTAGCAAAAACCTTATAGAGTTTCTTTAGTAATCGTTTTCCTGAAAAATCCTATATAATATGTAGCCAAGGCCCATTTCTCTTCTCGAGGGACCATAATCCTCGGTCTCCGGGCTCTCCACCTGAAATCCTCTTATCAGAATAATTCCTTAAAGAGGCATAATATACTTTTCATGCCAAATTTTCTACATGAAAAACATCAGGCCCCCGGCGCGGATAAATATTTTCTCCGCAGAGTAGCCCGCTGGTAATTTATGTATATGATACTATCCGGGATAAACATATATGCAAAGATCCAAGAATATACATATATATACGGGTATGGATCAAAAATTTAATCAATATGTATATTTCTTATTAAAAAAAAAACTTCATACTCTTATATTTTAATATTAAATTAAGTCGACAATTATGAAATTTGGTTCATGTTCACATGGTCAACTTTAATAGCATTTAATTTCACGTTGGTATTATATTTTGTCATTTTTTTTATAACGTTAAAAGCTAATATACATATCTTTTTTATCTTAAAAAATTTGCGCTGTAATAGTATTAAAAATATTTTTTTGGAATTTTTTTTTCAGGGTCAGGAAAATCGGAAATTTGAAATATGAATTCGTACGTAAAAATACAGCATCCCTAGCTTAAAATATTAATGATATATTTTATTCTAATACTACGCAGATAGTATCGAATTAATTTGTAGAATTTTGTTTTGGTAACTTTGAACTCACGTATGAGCCACATGGTCGCCCACAATCAAAAGTGGATAATATCTAACAGAACGTCATAGTTGACTGTAATTTATCTCAAAGTGCACATGAATTATTGTTTATCGGTATATAAAAAATATTATCTCATTTACCTGAAATCGATAAAGTGAAAAAGTTCAGATTCCAGATAAATCGAATAGAAGCAGTAAGAACAATGTTTGAAATCTTGAATGATTTTGCTCTCCCGTCATGTCCCGTCTCTCCAATCATGTCAAAAATAGGCCGCCAAGATTCACCAGGCCGTCCAAGATTTTCATGACTAAAGAAACTACCGCTAAATTGCAAAAGTGTATATACAATGGGGTTACATACTTAGATTAAAACTATTCTTTCTATTTATAAAAAAAATTAACAAACTTTGTTTTTTTAACTTTTTAGTTAACCTTAATATCAATTAAAAAGAATTATAAAATACAACATTTAATTGTACTTTTTGGATTATTCTCATGTAAATATTCATGATTAGAGTTATTATTCAATTTTCTTTTTAAAAAATAAATCCGAACCCAACAACTAAACCTTTTTTGAATTATAATAACAAAATATTTATAGATAAATAAATATATTATATTTTTAAATAACTATTAAGATTTAACGACATCTCGCCAATGCTGTAAAAACACACAGCCGACGTCATTTAATTTCCCGAGTTTTCTCGATTAGATTTTCCATATACCTGTTTTTTAATTTGTTATAAAAACGGATACAATACAGTTATTTTTATATAATTTTTAAAAACATGTTTATATATTTTTAAAGCACTCAAAGAAGATATTTTAAAGAAGAAGTAAATTCAAATATTAGGTAGATCTTAACTGAAGTTAAGCGAGGAATGATCTTATTAACGTTGTAGAAGTAAAGAACATTTTTTACTTAATAATTATTATGTTTAGCTAATATTGAATGTTTGAAAAGGATTTGTGAAGCTTATCTTATGCTGAAGGTATACTGATTTTAGATACGAAAACGTAAAAAATACTGATCAAATAAACTCATTGAAAATATATATTTTTAAAATATTTATTTTCATATTCAATCTATGCACATTTTACTATTTAATTTTGCAAAGTATTTACCTACTAAAGTATTCGAATTCGGAATTTTCCTACCTTTTCATAGAAACTTTATGTTTTCGTTTGCCAAATGAAAAATACTCGTCGCATTCTGACTCAAGATACTTTCACTCGGACAATGAAAAACTTTTCACTTATTTACTAACAATTTCGAATAACTCCAATACAAATCGTACGTATTATTTAATAAAAAAGTTTGAACGTCATCGGCGTAGTTGCATACAAGAGATATTGATAAAGAAAATTATGTATAATAAGGTAACATGCATATAATTCGATAATGCAAGTTAACCGCGACTGAGTAAGTAGTTGGATAGGTGTCCGACAAAAACTATGAATTCAGGGAATTCTTTATAACACTGGCCAGAAGGTATGCTAGAGGAAGACATTCATTACCGCCGCTATGTTTTATAAAAATATTTTTTATGTGGGTAGCTTGGAGGGTTGATATTAATTAATTTAATGCCATCAATCCAACGTTGAATAAATATTTATAAAAAACAAATAATATAATTTTCAATCCAACTGAAATAATAATAAAATTGAACCTGTGTCGTGTTTTGACACGTAGGGGAATATTAGTGTTAGAGACTCATTCACGATGAGTCTTTAGAATCTTTATCAACGCTTTGGAATCTTTCTGTTATGCCATTCATCCATCGTAGTTGAATAAATAAATAAAATAAATAATTTTCATTAAAAAGAAATAATAAAAACCGACACGAGCGTAAATTTTTGGTTAAAATGGTTCTCTGGCGGCAACGCGAGCTTGATACTAAATCCTGCTTACCAACGTGCAACTTTCTTAGCAAATGCATTCAACCTATCTCATGAGAGGAATTAAAAGAAAACAACGGCTAACGAGGAAAGCTGAGGAATTCTATTTTTTGGCAGCAAAAGGATAGAGATGTTTCACCGACCGTAAAGCTTCAATGGGAATACGAGCTTTTTCTCTTTTCAAAATAAAATTTAATGAAAGTATACAATTAACAGAACGAGATCCACTCTTGTATCAGTTTGTATGCGATCTCATGAGCATGTCCGTTATTCGTAACTCATTCATTCAAAAAACACAATTTATGAATATGAACGAATGGACATCTATCACTGTTACCTTTGTTACTGCCTTCTTCAGTATATTTTTCCAGGGCCAGAATGGGTTCTCCTCAGCCCTAATGTATTGTGTAGCAACGTACGTGTAGGTACTATCAAATTAACAAAGGAAACATAAAGTTTGTGAGCTTCCAAAAGTCATAATAGTATCTCAGACTGCCTTTGATACGAGCCATTAAATACATATACGAGCGCTTATACATCATAACAAATACACAATGTCACGTTGGGGCCATGAATATCCATTTATTCCATCTTCATTGTTACAACCGGAATCCTATCTTTTTATAATGCTGATACATATTAGAAGCAAATTCGTGTTTGTCGAATTTTTAAATTGATTCAATATAAAAATTCTATAATAACTAAGCTTATTTAATCTGTTAACCTTCATGGAGTTTATAATAATAATATTTCCTACTTTCGATACTTGCGAATGGTATTATGCGTCGATGATCAAATATCCATAACTCTGTTATATGGAGTATTTTGAACTTTTATGGTCAAACTTTAACAAGTTTATGGTCGATTTCCGGCTGTATATACATAGGAAGACTTCTACATAATATAAATGTTTTTATGCCATAATAACTTTCAAGAAAAACAGTTTTCAATATTCGACGTTTTCATCAAAGGGATGAACTTGCTATTTAAAAAAAAACTCTTCATATTCGGATTAAATTGTATCAGAATATAAATATAATATATTATAAGAAATATATATGGATATAATTAATAATCATTTGTATATAATTAATAAAATATTATGGAGAACTAATTAAGAAATAAAGACAAACTGGCTAAGAAGATATTTCCATTGAAAATTTAAAAAAATGTTTGTTTCGTTTCCCCGTTGAATTTAAGCTGTCACAAAAGCCAAGAGAGCATTCACCCCTTATTTATTTATTTATTCTTTATTCCATTTTATATTTCTTTAAATTTAACAATATGATGGAAAAAGTATGCTTTATACTTTCCGAGGAGAATCATAAAAAAATATATTTTTACATCGAGTTTTGACATTTATAGAAGATACATCTATTTATTAAAATATACATTAAACAAAGCATCAAAAACTGTACAATGTGTGTCAATATGTTCTGAAATATCTAAAAATGCGTAAATTGAGAATTTAATCTATAATAAATTAGGGTACACGTTTCAGAAAGTCTTTTATACATACAACGTTAAAAAGGTTTTATTTTTATAGGATTTTATTCATCACTTCCACTACTCTATTTTTGAGGAACCCTTTCCCATGATGAAAATATTGCTATTGCGCGGTAAGGTTATTAATCATTTAAAGATAACGCCTAAAGAAGAGGAAAACGAATACCGAGGCAAACCCTCTCCTATTTGCGTAGATACAGTCGGAAGAGTAAAATCAGATACCAACAGTGGTAGAAGATACACGTCCAAGCCAACAATAGGCATGAGAGGGAATACTACCAAAAACCGCATACCAAGACGGCTAGAGTCCCCGAGATATGAACACAAAAGGAGAGCCCTCACATCACGTGTGAGACTCAGGTTCCTTTGGCCTCGCCTACCTTTCTAGAGTCTAGCAAAGCCCATGCGCTCAGCGAGTGAGTATCTCGTGGCGGGTAAATGATGATGATGCTGAATAAGGATTTATTTTTAGACCATTTAATTCATCACTTCCACTGCTCTATTCAAGGATAAAATAAATCTACACATATGGAATACGTTAAAAAAATCTGTATAGTTCGGCAAGTTTTTTCTGTGTTAGTTTACTAGTTGTGAATTTACTTGAAAAACGATTCAACACCCAATCAGGGATATCCTGGTGGAGAATGTCGTAAATTCTTTTGCTGAGGTCAGAACGAAAAACAAATATGATGTAGAAAAAGTTTTGCATCAAACACAAATATTATATCTAGTAGCTTTAAATTATATTTTACTTCCTATTAGTTTTAATACTCATAATAATGAAACGGGTCACAATTATTTTACTTTATATTAATTAAACCCTTTGCGGACACCCAAGGTCGTTCTCGTACCCCAAAAAAAAATTTACGGTCAGTAGGAAGCATTTTGGGAGTCACTCATAGAAATAATAAAAATATTAAACTCGAAGAGTTGTAATCTCGCTAAATTTGCTGACTTTATCTAAAATTGAAACGTAAAAAAATATATTAAACAATTATATTATATAGCATTTCATAAGCAATAAAAATAGGTATTCGTCAATTCAACTATTAATATATAATCGTCATAAAAAAATCCCAATTAAACTAATTGAGTTGTTAATCACTTGTTAGGTAAGTTATAAATAATAATTTTAGATTTCGAAAATATTTTTTACTTTTGGACGTTTAAAAAATGTCATGTTGAATATTATTCGTTTTAATTTGACTAAGAGCTACGAACGCTGGGCTACTGCACCACGGGGGTTATTTATAGCCTACTCGTTCCCAATTTAAGTCGATTTTTCTGCTCCGGGATAAAATTCTCCTCGTGACTTTAGTTTTATCCTCCCGGAGTGGGTCCCGTATAATTCGTTCCACTCTACTCCACTTAAGCCACTTCAGCTCCCGATGCCAAAAGCAAATCTTCATTCTTAATTTTTGTGACGTTTACCCCCCTCTGGCTCTGGCTGGGGTGTATTACCGTAAAAGGGCGTTTTTCATTTTAGAATAATTCCGGAAAGGGTCGCTCAAATTTTAACGATGATTAAAACGATCGTCTCGCAATTATCTATTAGCGTCTCTTGCACTTAAAACGTACTGCTATTATTAAACGATATTTTGTTGTTGGTGGAATTTTCGCGCTATAATTTATTGCGATCTACTTAAAATATAAATATTTTTTTAGACATCCATTCTCTGAAGACGTGAAGATTTTCCTGTCAAAATATTTGAAAACTTTGAAAAGTGGATACTCGAAAGGCTTAAAGAGGGTTTCCCGGCGGCTTACATTGCATAAATTTCTCTAAAATATGAACAATGTCTATGTTGATCATATTGAATATTCATAAATCCTTGGCAAAAACATTTTAATTACATTTAACAATTTTCCCCTTCAATTAATTTATAATTTAATATAAATTAACGACATTTATTTATATCGTTCTGAAAATATTATATATTTTAGTATACCTCGATACTGAAAATAATTTAAAAGCCATTGTTGTTTAACCGATAATTAATATAGAGCGTGAAAACTGAATTGTTATAACTGCGCCTGAAATAATTATAATATTTTTCAGAATTAATTAATAATTATTAATAATATAATATAAATTACCAAATTCAGAAGTATAAATTTACTTAGGACATATTTAAAATCCTAATAAATTAGGTATATAATACTTTCTACGTTTATTTCCTTGATGTATATGATTATATTAGTAAAATATGTTGATATATAATTTAAATTATATACAATAAGACGAATACTTTGGCTAACTATTTCTGTAGACGTCTCAGAATATTCCAACGCACGGATATTACACATTATTGCGAACTGTGTTCCCACAACTAACTCTAAGTCCAATCATAACTTAGACTTATTGTTAGCACACATCATGGAGATTTCGAAAGCAATCTGATATGTACAAATTGCCAAAGTCATAACGATACGACTTGATAAAACATACGATTTCCATAATTTGTTTTGATTAAAACAACAAAAGCTTCTCAATGAAAGCTCCATTTTCCGGAGTTTTCGTTGAGGTGGGGATATCCTTTGCATAACCACTTGATACATCGTGCTATCGCACCAGTCTTGGATATTATTCGAGTCAAATCGCTACAATAACAATCTATAGGAATGGCAGTGGATGTAGACGCAACGGTGTTGACACAGGCGGGCTTGAGTGGCGCAGGAGCAAGCAGGCTGCAGCTGCAAGCGAAGCAGATGCATCCCCTCGAGTAGGAGCAGGCCCATCCAGTCTCCCGGTAAGTGCGCGGGGCATGTGGAGATTTTAAATTTCACTGAGACCTACTAGTGCTCGGGGCTTGGGGGACGTGATGTCGAGCTCCAAGTAAGCAGAGGAAATTAAAATTTTTGAAAAGGAGGAAGAGAGTGTATCGTGCAATATTAAATATGTGATCTTGCACTAGTGCATATTTATTTTGAAAGATTTGTGCAAACGATTACTGTGCATATAACAAATAATCACATCGCTTGCTATCTAAACAATATGCTGGTATATAAACTTAGAGACTTAACCGGGGGCGGCTCGTCCATATATATTGAGGAAATATATATTAATATAAATAAGTGTCTATTGATTATGTATTATATATACGAAAATATAAATATAATTTATATTTATTAACCTGGTTGGTGCCTACGCGGGTAGTGCCACACGCAGTGTATAGCTAAAACGCTGCCTATTTGTCAGCGCTGCCGAATAAGTGTATTGGATAGATATGGACCGATAGCTTCGTGCGGGGGGGGTCTCGCCGCTGAGCTCCGTGTCGCTGCGACTCGGTACAGTCGTTACTGCATACTGAATCACTGTAGTACAATCATAGTGACTCACAGCTTCTTTGAGCCACTTCCCGCTTGTCACATATTTTAATATTATTGAGTATTTACCTCGCCCAATTTTTTTATATTTTAAATTAAATATGAGCGAAATATACTTTTTTAATTTTTAATATTCCACAGCACCCCCAAATATTTTACCCACGAGCCACCACCGGTATTAACTATCGTATAACAGATGGCTTAAATTTGTGATCCTCTTAAATAATAAAACCAATAATACAGCAAATATAACCTTTGTCAATTTAGAGATGGACATATTATGCTCGACAATAAAATAACATTTATTCGAAACGCATAAATTTAAATTTGATCTACCAAATTATACAAAAAACCATTTGCTAATCGGTGTGTATTATTAGTTGCAGATTAGTAAGCCATTTATAAAAATATTATTAATTACTGTTAACCCTCCTATAACGCTCCTTGCTATAGAGCGACGTGTATGGCAGTCCTACCTGGAGTGATTACTTCAAAATCTGTTTTCGATCATTTCAAGACCAAATTACTCAGGGGCGTGCGGTGGTGCTGATGTTGGGTGTGCTGAATATGGGGGAAAAATACAGTTTTTTTTTAAAGAATTTTATTATTATTTATACAATAACTCTATTCTTCGTTTTTGCGACATAAATTTTTCAATGGAACTATCGTAAAGTGTGCTCTTCTGTTTTAGTTTTATGAGTACTTTTTTCTCCATTGATATTAATTGAAAAATGTATGTCGCAAAAACGAAGAATAGAACAATGTATAAATAATAATAAAACTCATTAAAAAAAAGGGAGTTTTTTTTCCCACATTCAGCACACCCAACATCAAGTCCACCGTACGCCACTGCAAATTACACATTTTGTAAATTTAATAATAAAATTACGCGCGAAATAAAGGTCAATGACCTCTGGTTGACAACAAATTATAACAAGTGTAAGTGAAGATACTAAAATAAGAACTCATTTAAAATATGCGAATGAAAAAATGTATTGATTGCGTTAAATTTACAAAATACAACTCAAAAATACTAGCCTCCAAATTTTGGGTAAGTGCCTAGTCCTCTATAGGTGATGTTTCTATAGCGTAGTCCTTATCGCAGTTCTATAGTAGGAGGGTTGACTGTAAATTAGTCAAAAATACTTTAAACGCAATAGTTGCTCATTAAAAATTTAAAATCTCTTGAAATTAATTGCATGAGTTTATATTTTTTATAAAAAAAATACATAAACACAATAATCTCATTGCGTAATGTTAATTTCTTGTTTACGATTAAGTTGAATAATTCTACCATTAATTACGCTTAATCCTCTTTTTTGGATCCAATAAAATTATTTTGTAGTAAGATATGAT
The DNA here is from genome assembly GCA_022495035.1 of Philopotamus ludificatus. NCBI lineage: Eukaryota > Metazoa > Arthropoda > Insecta > Trichoptera > Philopotamidae > Philopotamus > Philopotamus ludificatus. The sequence goes on along the minus strand of JAGXCT010037272.1, from coordinate 165,241 downwards.
ACGATAATTTGAATTTTATTATTTTTAAATATATAAATTAGAGGAAACTAAATGTTTAATTGTACTATAAAATAATAAAGGCAAAAAAACCCTCCACAATTTTATATTTTTCAGTGATAATAACAGATTGATCGTTTTTGTCCTTAAAAAACAATTAACCCAAAAACGCCAGAAGTAGTAACCAATTCTTTATTCTATTAACTGATGAATCAATAAATTAACGAATCACTAAAGCCCATCTTATCAATCAGTATCTTGTAAATAATCTAATACGAGAAGCTTTCTCCTATAAAGCACAAATAAGAGACCATTCTAGATAATTAATTAATTAAAATAAAAAAAATAAACCTGATTACATCTAACTGTTAATCCACTTCATATACTTCTATATATTATATTAAACAAAGTCAAATTTTGTTACCATGACAATATCATATCAAAATATTTCTTAAATAATTTTCAGTAATGCCTTTAGGTGCTATTTATGTTTCATTTCATTATTGCGCCAGTACAATTATCGTTTTTCACCGTGTTGTTTTTTCAGGCAATGGATACACACATATTTGCATACATACATATAGCCAATACACTCTGGAGATTTGAATAAATTATGTAAATATCTCTTAGTACACCATCTACACCTGCTCTTCTATTTTAACAAGTAACACTGTCTCGCCCGCTTGTGCTGAAGATTAATTTGTAATCATTTGAACTTTGTCGTGCAATGCAGGCATTATATATATATATATACATACACTCTTTCACATACTTATATGTTGTTAAAAATAAAAGCTCTTATCATTAGATATAAAGTGAAAGTAATTTATATTGAATTAAAAAGTTTCTAGAATATTTTCTAAATACTTTGTATTTATCAAACTTAAATTGTCTCGTATATTAAATACTGCAATAATATGAATATAATGAAGAGAGAATGGATTTGGATTACATAAGTGTTAACGAATTCTTGTATCCACTAGATAAAGTATTTTTATTAATTTCCATAGCTTAATAAAATATAAAAAAATATGTTCAATTCTAAAAATGTGTTACATAACATTTTTGTTGATAATTCGTCCGAATATTTATTATAAAATTAATTCATTAACATTTATAAAGCTGTTTTATAGAATTAAGCTTTTCTTCATTGTGCCAATTGTCGTTTTGTTTGTTTACCCAATAACATTTACCTTTGTGAACATTTAAATAATATTTAATTTAAAAAAACTTATAAATGCTTAAAAATATAGTATAAGTATAAGTAATCATTATAACTTTTACAAAGTTTAATAATAATAAAAAAAATCATGGTATATAACATTTAAATGTTATATTTTTTTATTGTATTTACCTAAAAAACAACACCATTGTGATGACTCAATGTCTGAGTTTCCCCGGATATAACCCCTTTCAACTTATTTCTATCCCCGAAGATGAAAAAGGGTACAATTCCGCCTATTTTTTTATCCAAAGACATGACAAATCGAGATAAAAAAACTCGTGAATTAAATGACACCGATCGTACATAAAAACATAATTATAAATATATGTAAATGTTTATATATTTAGCTTAAGATAACCATGTATACTTTTCATTAATTTCTAGTTACCTAGCCGTGCCTCCATGGGGACTCCAAGCTTTTTTATTTTTCTCAAATAACTGTCTAAATAATAATATTTTTGTCTTAGTAAAGTTTAGTAATAGTCTTTAGTTGCAGTGAAAGTCTAAAAATTAAATATTGAAATAAATATTTTCCTTTATTGTCTGCAATAGGGGAAACAATAAAAACAACAATATTCGTTCCTGTTGCTACGGGCGCCATGTTTTTTCTCGCTTGCATCCGGTACGATATGCCATGTGCGAGTAAAAATATCCACTAAACTAAACTATTTTTATTCTTAGAATAATCCATTTAAAAAAAATGTCAAGATATTGATGAAGAGTTCATTTAAATGCTGGGATCTCCGATAAACCCCCTTCGGACGACTTGATTGTTTTTGAGCCGCCATGACGGATGAGTAGTAAATATAAGATGCATACTATAAAAAAATTAATTGACATGTACATCAAAATTTCGAAATATTAAATAATGTAATAATATAATTTAAACAAAATAAATTAATTCTAAGATATCTTAAATTTAAAAGAAAATCTCGGAAAATTGTAATGGATAGGGGGTCTTATCTGATAGTTTACGGTTTTTTATATTTTTAATCGGGAAATAAACACAAAAGGAATTAATTGAATAATTACAAAGCATTTAGTATTAACGTAGGGCCATATTAAAAAAAACCATTCCTCTAATTAAATTAATATATTAAAAATAAACATATAAAACTTAAATACGATAAAAAATCGTGAAATCAAATAGGTCATAAACACATTTTCACTTGTTTTTACGTCATATTCATACATATCACGGAATGGCCCCGCTCTAACGTTTGGGCAAGTGACCTATTCAGTGGCAGGGCATAATACCATGGAATATACCAATGGTATTTTCGGGAGCAGCCGGATTCATTTCATTTTATAGTCACCGAAACGACGTTTTACTCTTTTTGTATGCTTCTAACTTTTTTGCATCACGTACTAGACCGTGTGTAACTGCCAGTCCGTGGGTATCGATCTGACGCTTCGGTTTTTGCAAACAACGTGGAAACGATCAATTGTTGGACAAAAACAAATGCTGAGAAGGCATCGTCAGCTGGTACCCATCCATGTGTAATTCAGCAACCCTTCGAGGATACGCCGAAATTCGTATGTGCTATGCGTTATGTACAACCATTAGGCATCAAATATTCAATGAATAGTTTTTTTTTGCGAATCAGATGTTCTCCGAAACTAACATCCATTTAAAAGTGATTTTCGATTGATATGTTGACTCGTTTCGTATCAAATTGCCACATTAATTAATTAACCCTTTCATTGGGGACGATTTCCTACGTAGCTGGAACCGAAAATCTTTCGCGATCTTATTTCCACTATATCACTTAAGTTACCATCGTTTGGGGTAATTAAGTTAACCGAAGCGTAATTGAGGGGACATTTCTTTCCGTCGAGTGGAGGATGTGGCTCCATTTCCTTTCATTAGTATCGGGCTTTTCGCCAAAATTTTTAACCGAATCAGGTCGACCATACTATTGTGGTGTAAATAGTGAAAATCTCAATTTGTTCCTGTTCGTGTTGAATATTTTTTTCGGGACTCTTGTCAATAAGATTCGTTTAAAATAAATCCGACACAAAGAGAGCAGCTTAAAAATCCCCTTACATTTTGCCTCGTATCTTTTCCCCTGTGTAAACCACGCTCTAAACAAAGTTCTCTTCACTTAGCTAAATCGTGTAAGCTGCATCGTATCCAGGAATTTCATGCAGGATATATCGACGCCAATGCCACAGGGATTAAAAATAAAAATACAGTTTCATGAAATATTTTTATTTATACGAGTAAAACTCTATGTTATATTTCAAGAACATACGCTTTACATTTATTTCCGAAACTTTTATAAATGTTTTATAAACGTAAATTTCTTATTATAATTTTCGTAGAAAACAACTAAAATTTCAATTAATCAAGCATAACTTATTAATATGCATAACATTCAAATGAAAATCAGCGACATTAAATTTCATTGTTCAGTTTTTTTTGATAGAATTTTGTAACCCTATTTAGTATTCATAATAATAACTAGTGTTATGACTTGTAGGTAACATACATATTATTTCGTTAATGGAAGTTAACCGCAACAGAGCTGAGTTAGTAATCGGATAGGTGTCCGACGAACGCTATGAATTCAGGGAATCCTTTATAACACTGGCCCGGAGGTATGAAAGTGGAAGAGAGCCATTACCTCCGCATATTTTATAAAAAATATATTAATGTAGGTAGTTTGGCGCGTTGGAATTAATTAATTTAATGCTATCTATCCTGCGTTGAATAAATATTTATAAAACAATTAACATTAATTTCGATCCAACTGAAATAATATCAAAAATTTACCCGTGTCTTGTGTGAGGTATTCCCGTTGTATCTTAAAATATTTATATGGATGAATGGCGCTTTGGAATTTTTCTGCTATGCCATCCATCCATCGGAGTCAAATAATATAAATAAATATAGTTTTACAGGACTCTGCATTCTGCATCTCGAATCACGACTACTACGATGGAGTGAAACCCTTCGTTGTATTGACTTGTTCTTTTCAGCGATAAAGCGCTTCATACATCGTCTTTCTACGTTATCAATTACGACGAGATTCTTCAAGTTCTATATTTATTTTCTAGTAAAAAAATTGTGCGAAAAATTGAAATAACAAAAATATATGATCGAGATTTTTTTCCAAGATTTAGCGCTGGGTAGTAAGCATTATTCTGCGTTCTTCTTCATAGTCAAGGGGTGTCTAAAATAATGAAGAATCCTTTGTTAAGCCGCGCCTATTTGGGACCCCAAGTTTTTGATTTTTTTCGAATAACTGTGTTAAATATAATAATATAAATCCTAATCCTGATAAAAACCAAAATATCGATCAAATTATGAAGCATATCATAAATAACTATTTGTATTTTAAAAGTCAAGATATTGATGAAGAATTTATCAATATCTCAACTTGAAATATTTAGAATCTATTTTCCAATATAAATAGAGCCCCTTCGGACGACGCGGTGGTTTTCGAGCCGAGGTGACGGATCGGTTAATTGTTCATTGCTATAGAGTGGTATGTGCGACAGCCCCTCCTATAGTGCTTACTTCAAGATCGCCGTTTTTTACAAAACGCTATTTTTTTTTTAGGATAAATTAGATATTTTGTAAATAAATTATATATTGCTGCACGAAATAAAGGTCAATGTCTTTTGGTTGATAATAAAATATTATATATAAATAGAACAAGGTCATTTAAAATATGTGAATGGAAAAATAATTGATGTGTTGATTTTGTACAATTTATAAAATGCAATTAAAAAAAACCTAAAGTCAATTTTTATATGGTTGCCATGTATTCTATAGGTCAGATTTCTGTGGCATGGTAGTTATTTTGACGCTATAAGAGGGTTGAATGTAAACGATTCTATGAGTGTTAACCAGAAGCTTTAATATATTTTCTATGACATGTTCAGCAACAAAAAGTGTGATACATGATTTTGAAATAACACTGTCGAAAAAAAAAGATTTGTTTTTCATTTACACAACGACGACGAAGTTTAATTACAAAAGGGTCCATCTTGCCAATAAACTCTTTATACGATTTGTCTTTTTTACTCGATTTATTTACATTTTACATATTTTTTTTAAATCGATTATTTTATACATAAGTATAGTGAATATTTTAATAAAAACCAGAATACAAATTATTCTATAAATGTCATGCACGCCACTGAGACCATTTGGTACAAATCGCTTCTCCTCAGCCGAAGACAAAACGATTGCGTCTGAGAGTCCAGACATTGGCGCCCCCAACTTTCTCCATCCCGACGACTATTCGCCGCATATTGAAAAATTTATAATAATGCAGGGGCACACGTCTATCCACTATTTATTGCCATGGGATTTGCAGGGGATCAGACCGCTTTCAGCCATTTCCGAAAGGCTTTCGTCCATCTCTTTTTGATAGTGATTAATAGTCGATGGATCCGAATATCCATAGCGCACGGGGATACGCCGGGCTAACTGTCGTCTGATCCGATGAAAACATTAGCATACACATATTGCTTTTCTGCAATCGATACCGGAAAAAGTTGCTGTCGGTGCATCAAAAAATTGCATTACCAATTTTACAAATATTCGCAAAAATGCGCGGGGAAAATTTTCCGAATTTATCTGAAGTACAATCGGCGCAAACCGTGTCCACGCAAATAATCACAGCATTACATTAATCTGGCATCAAAGCGGTCCTACTGCACTTATGGTATTTTGATGGGGTGAGCTACAAAAAAAAATACGTAACGTATAATTACTGGACTGGTGCTCGCTGTCCACCTGTGAGCTTTCGAGTGGAAAAAAGTGCAATTAAATGGCAGCGGTGAACTCTTGCAACTGCAACTGGGCTGCACTTGCCGTGTGACCTGTACTGTTACTCCTAAATTAATTATATTTTTACATTTCATCGCGAATACGAAATAAAAAAAAATACTGAGGTATGTTCTACTAATTTTCGAAGCTGCGCCACTCGTGAAGTTGGAATTTTGAAATGAAATGCAAGAACAATTTGAATAAAAACATTTAATTTTTTAATCATAAAATCTGCCATAGCTCAGATTTTTATCTGAATATATCTGAAATGTTTAATCAAATTTAGAGGCTAGCATAGAAGAAAACATATAAATATTTTGTTATTTTAAATGAATCTATCAAATACCTTATTGGTTTGGTCTTCCAACTTTTATTTTAAACAAAAATGATCGAGATTTGATCACTTATCCCTGGGCAAAATGGAATTGTCGGTATGTCAACGCGACTCCTCGAACCTAAAGGGTTTAATGCACGGTTCCGTATTACGAAGCAAAAATAAATGGAATTACGCTGACTGGGCACCAGGGCCACTGAATACCGGGCACGCTTTTCTAATTGCCGAGGGCCTATTGTCCTTTGGCAACTGGTCCCAGTCCCGCTGGTCACGGTGGTAGGCAGAGGGCAAAAGAGATTTTGATTAAAAAAGAAAATTTAGAATAGGCATAAATTCGTGTGCTCAAATTACGCTAATAGATGTTAAATACGGAACGCTATTTGATTTTACATTATTTTATATATTCACCATTTATTAAAATTATAAAAAAATATAAAGATATTCTAACATTAAGATTACAAGATAAAATATACAGTCGGCTCCATTAAATTTTGCGAGTTGGTTATACAGTTTTGTTGGCGAAAAAATTAAATTCTTTGGTCTCATTATAATTTTATTTTATTTTCTACTGTATAGAAAACATTATTAAAAAATTAAACAAAGACATTCTTTGCCCGTTAATAGTAAAAATAAATCATTTATTAATTAATTAATTAATTATAACCCTTAAGATACCTTTTTTTAATTCCAAGTTCAGAATTTAAAAATATAAAGCCTTCAATTTTAAACCTATCCAAATACCATACTGATTATTCACAAAAATATCCCAATTAGTCAATTATCTCCAGATAAAGTTAGAAAAAAAGAGTGATTCCGTATCCTTTAAATCTACATAAATAACAATAAAACAATACGATCTTCAATCGAAAAGAAAAGAAGCCTAGTTTCAAACACTTGAATTTAAGGACCAAAAAGAAGAAGATAATTTTTTTGTTGGTGACCAAATTAAAATTTTGAGTCCATACGAAATATTCTAATGATAAAAATATAATTTTCTGAGACGAGAGAAAAAATCTATCCAGGAAAACTCGCGAAATTTAATGACGCCTGTTCTACATAGTATTTCAGTTTTGATTTTTTTAAATTTAAATGAATGATGTTATATGATTATAACATTATTTATTATTAAAATAGTCTTCAAATCCGAATCGGGTCTTTATCATATGTAAGACGGTTCTGCTCTTCCTCTATCCACTTCCCAAGCACCAGCAGAGACGCGTCCAACTCAACTCTGAGGCTAGGATTGCGATAGTTGTTAACTAGGCTCATCAATATTGGTCAGGTCCCCAGCCATTAGCCCGGGAGCTGAGCTGTCAACGCGCGGTTTTGCTAACAATAATAATCGGACGTAGTTAGGGCCGATTCGTATTTAATTTACCATCTGATCGTATGCTACGGGCATCTACGGGAAAGCGGCCTGGGCTCCCATAGTTCCGTAGAATCTAAGGAATTATGTTTGTGCCAAAACGTGATCACGACCACGTTCGATACCGACATATGACAACACTCAACTCATGACTAAACATGATGGACCATATCTTTACCATACGAGTTCTGATGAAAAAGGCCAAATACCTATGTCGTTATATTATTATGATTATGATTTTTAATATACCTATTTATTTAACAAAGTGCATATGAATTTTCCGAGATTAGTTAAATGCCTAAAAGGAAAATGAAGACCGCAGTTGAATTGGAATTATCGAAGACTGATTTCCTCAGTCCATAATAGATGATGAGCAACTTATATTGATGGGTTGATGGAAGAAAATCGCAGCTTGAAATCTGGCGCGTGGATGATGATGATCCAAAAGTGAAGGCAATCGTGTGCCATCTTAAAATTGGTTATTGTCGATTTACACTCTCCGGCACCGACAAGCTCACGACGGATCATAAGGTCCCTTCCTTGATGTATTTTTGAACGTCGTCAATTTAATTAAGCGCCACGGGACGATATTGGAAATCTGAGTTCAAAGCCGACGGCTCATTTGGCGCACTTCCGGCGGGGAGGGAGTGGGTGGGGCGAGGGGGGGGGGGAGACTTCCGCCGGTGATTTAATTATAGATATATCGCGGCTTCTCCTTTATGTATATCAATACGTCGTTAACGTAATAGAATCGACGCTTTACGGGGCACGCCCCGTTAGTGTGGACTGGGATTACAACCGGGAACGACATCGATTTTCGGCGCTTACTTTTATTTTACGGTTATTTGAGTGTTATATGCCGCTTGGAGACCGGCCGACATGTTGCACAAGATAATATCCAGGGCTGTCCCGCGCGAAGACTTGGACATGGAAGGCCCCGGAATGCGTCGCTCATCTGGAATCTTTTCGCGGACTTTCATATATTTTCATATTAAACCAATAACACCCAAAACATTTAGAAAGGACAATATCATGATGATATTGACAATACTATGGATCAATTTTATCAATTTTTAGTCTACTTCCTTGGCTTTGTCCATAAATTTAGTAAGGTCTAGTCACGTATCGCCATGTTAACACTTTTCCTTTATAAACCGCTGGTCTATATTTCTCAATTATTTTTTAATCGTTTTAATTGTTCACAAGACACCTACTTTTTCTCATCTGTCACTAAAAAGTGTAAAAAAAATCCTTTCGAAAAAAAAACCATACCTAGTCTTTCAGATTTTTTACATGGTCATGAATTGTATAATACATTCAGAGAATCCAATCTTCTCTGCCAGCTGATTAATTATTTATATTATTGTTCCGCGGCTTACACATCTTAAACCCTTTGCACTCCAAAGGTTTTTTCAAAAAGTTTCTACCAGCTCCAAGCAATTTTAGACAATTTTCTCAAATAAAAGATAATTTTGTAAAAAGTGGGTAAAACAGGTTTTTTGTTAAAAAATGTAAATTTATTTTATTGTTAAGATGTTTGTTGATGAATCAATTTAATAAAATTGTAGTGTGGTATATTTTTTAAAAGGCTTGTTCTCAGGATGAAGAGATGGTTTCGCTCGCACATTATCCGCAAAATGTTGTTCTTCTTCTTTTTTTTTTCCAGTTGTATTGCGATCAAGTTACCAAACAGTCTTTGTATTTTGTGCCATCATATATGAAATGGGAGCACCATCAACCTCTGTTCCTGATCACTTGTCGACGCACGCGCCAGTTTGGACTTCTCGCTTTGAGAATTTCCAATTAACTCCATCCAACAAACTCTGTCAGAATTTCTTATGGCTTAGGGGTTTCTACCTTCTTTTTTCTCACATTCGGTATATAATATATAGGGTACAATGGATGTTTCCATCCCCAAAAAAATAATTTCCTCCACCATTTCAAGAGTTTTCGCATAAAAAACAATATGACGTCGCATGTTGGTCGGCCGTGTGTACCCCACCCATATTTTTTTATGTATTATTAATTACAATAGGCCTTCTGATAAGTTCAGGTTGGGTAGTAGGTTGAGATCTTCTGACTCTCCTTCTCTCACTTATTGGGATGATGATGCGCCGCCGTACTTAGCATTGTTACAACCACGTTTTATCTCTCAAGCTAATACCAACGTATCTTCGGCCCCGTATTAGATGTTCCAGTTAAAGAGAAAAGTAATGTTTCGATATATATGGATCAATATTTGTTACATCCACCCTTGATGTAGTAGTAATAACTGGAGGCAAAACAACACTATCGTTTTCACTATCACTTTCATGAATCTGCGCAACACGCCGTCCTGCAACAAATTTAGCATCTTCCTCAGAATTAGAGTCCAGTTACAAAGGGGTGTAGTATTAGATAACGATACCAACTGTGGAATCTGACCCAATGAAATGTTCTTGTAAGATAAATCCAGTCGTTCTAATATCTCATCAATTCATTCATGTATTCTACATCATCACTTTCTTTCAAATTCGGTGACAGTTGAGATCTTCCTAGCTCAGAGACATTTCTGGGCTATGAATGTTAAAAAGAATTAATCCATTTACAACTATATATAATTGTTATTTAAAAACACACAGGATGTAAAAACTTACTTGTAATCCAAAAATATTGAAACACTTCACTAATAATAATCCTATCAGTGATACACAGTTCAACAGATGCTAAAATATCGTTGAAAGTGTACATTATACCTACGCCTGACATATTTTTTTCACATTTCCAAGAAACAAAATGTGAATGTTCAATATTTATTATCTCTTCTAAGACATATATTTATCAGAGCCAAAAAAAAATATCCAGAAATGCTAAAATAATTCGTAAAATAATTTAATAAAATTTGTCCACACGTTGTGGACAGTGGAGCTGCTGGTAAATATTAGTTGTCCAATACGTGTGGACAGTGGAGTACAAAGGGTTAATCTACTTTTGCAGATCATCCACTTCCCAGTCTATTTTTTATATAAATTAAAAAAAAATCTTTGTCGCTTAATGAATACCTTATGAATAAAAAAAAGTATATTTTTTGTTGCTGCTATAGAGTCCATTTTTGAGTCAACTTCGTATGAATTCTTCATTTGATATATATCATCCATAAACAGCCGTAGTAGAAGTCCCAACCTCATATATAAAGCATTGCAAATATACTTAAGCAAACTTTAAAAGTGGTGTGACAAATGGGTAATTTAAATCAACCCCACAAAGACACAGGCAATATATTTTTCTTTAAAAAGAATATCAAATACGCCAAATGTTAAAATTAAAAATACCCTTATTCACTAGAATTCTGAAGCAAAATTCATCGGGGTCACTTTCGATAAAAAAAACTCTCCTGGAGACCTCATAGTAACGCGCTCTTTCGTCCTCTTATATGCAAAAACAGTATCCATTCGTTAAATTAAAAAAATATATATACTGCCATCATCCGTCCTCAAATTCTATTCGCTTCTCAGATCTGGGACACGACGAACAATCACAAATGCACCCTGATTTATTCGCAACACATTTTTATCCTCCCTATTAAAGACCTTATCAAAAAATATGCCACTTCCTTTTACTATAACCTTCACAAATCCTTTTAATTTAAACCCATTAATTTACTCCCTCTCTAACAATAACCCCTTATACTCCCAGTCCTTTCATAAAATTCCTCCATCCAAAACTGTTCTACTTCTTACAAAAAAAAGAAAAGAAGCGAAAAACATAATTTAATTAAATACGTTCAATTTATCAATATGTATAAGTTATGAGAAATACAGATAATATTATTGGACCAAGAGTAAAATGGACAGAGCCCAAATACACTATCTATTTCTATTTTAGGAAATTTTTATATTTATTTTAAATATTAAATTGGGCAAGTCAAATGTTGAATAATATAAAATGAACAAAATATGTAGCTGTTTACAACAATCTTAGTTTAAATAGCTTTCAGCAACAATATTCTGAATAAATTAATATTCGACGATCAGATATTATAAAGAATGGTGAATTATGACGATTTGAATACCATGTATAAATAAGAATGATAAAAAATAATTTAAGTAATGTCACCATGTTCATATATGTCGCATTTGAATTGTGTTTCGTTTCATCTCAGTTTGCCAGCCCTGTTATCAGGCGGCACTCCATTACATTGCCTCCTTTATTAGGTTCATGTAATATTAGTGAGCGATAAAAATAAAATGATTTTCTAAATTGCCTCCGTCTCGGTTATGAAAAATGAAAAGCGTCTTTGGATGGAGCTTTCAGCGAGAGTTGCTCTGTTATTATAGAATTTCCCAACATATGATATAATTGAAAATTCCAATAATCGCTTTACGATACTATAACCAAAAAAAATTGCGGATATTAAAATGCTTTCAATATTTTCATAATAATAATTGTGTGATAGATAATAGATTCATGCGAGAGCGATAAAATAAAACAGATTCAATCCACTGGAATTTTGCCAACGCTTTTTGTACTATATCAGTGTTTTCTTACGCATTGTCCTGCCCGTTCGAGCGAATAATCGAAAAAAATTCACCAGCATATGCATTATGTTAATCATCCCATTCACCTTTGATAAAAATACGTGTTTTTCTAAGGCGCACAAAAAAATAATCTTGTTTTTCGCAATGATCCAAAAGAGGAGGCCGGCCCACGATGCTAATCATTTATCAATACGCATCGATCTCGAATTGTGTTTTGGGGGTCTGAATGGGCTCTCGTCCAAGGTCCGCTTGCTTCTTTGTGGACGCGGTCCTTTGTGTGCAGCAGCAGTGCTCCGAAGACAGGCAGGGGGACCACGCTCCACCCCTCTCTTCTCGGGAATGATAAATGGGGCTATGTGCCATGGAGCTATCTTGTAGGTCACGCGCCGTTTGATGTCCAGACTTAACAATTTTCCGTTTTGCTTCCTCCCTTATCGCTGGAAAAATATGTTGCGCTCATTTGTCCGCGGGTATCAAAGGCGCGTCCAGAATAACGACAGTCTGAATTTAGTTTTGGCATGGAAAAATATTCCACCCACCGTGATGGGGCCGATGGAATAAATGGTGGTCAATGTCGGGATGCTTCACATGGATTACGTGTTGTTTCTATTTTTAAAATTCATGTGTCGTCGGTTTTTCTATCCACTTTGTTTCTTAGAAAGATATTTTTTACTGATATGATAATAAATCGTGTTATAAAATATATATAAGCAAAATATATCCTTATTTGTGGAAAAAATTATAACGGCAAACATCAAAAATATTTTTTATATGCATCAAAATATTCCCAAACTTCAATCATGCTAATAATTATGATATAACTCCAGTTATTAAGACAATGTAATTTTTATTTTTATTCTTTTGTACATATTTCTATTATTTTTATAAAAATGAAATACGTGAATAGTGAGGTTATTTTAATTGTATCAAAATCAAGAAAAACATTTTCCTGTGTAGACGTTTTACTATTAATATTAATAAATATGTATTCGGTAATAAAATGCCGCAATGCCCCCTTTCGTTAATTTCTGATATGATTCATGATATATGATATATGGCATATAATTGTTTAGATCACGTGGAAACTGTGTGGCTCATCCCACATTGTGGTCCCTTTATGAGAAAACGGTTTCCAGTTTATTGGTAAATTCTAAAATTAGTTCTCTCTTCATTATCGCGTTAAACAAAAATAAATTCTTATTTATTTTTTATCGTAATATTTGAATATCCATTATAAATAGAATTGATAATGATTTTTTTTTAGCTTTTATTAGATTTCTGATTTTATTCCTTAAAATCCTTCCTTTGCATCACTCAATATTAACGAATTAGTTATTGTTATTTTAAATCTATCTAATATTATTATTATATATTTGGGATATGAAGTGCATCGGATAGGAGGTTCAGGGGGTTTCTTTTTGTTTTTGATTCTTCTTCTTCTCAGCATAATATTTTTTACTGGTGGAAAATTAAACTAAGGATGGATTTCAGAAGATGGAATTTGTAAAATCTTCGCTAGTAATTAGGGTTATATTGTAAAAGATTTGTTATAGACTTATTTTAATTAATGATTTGGGACCGGGGGTTGGAAAAAGATTTGGTGAATGGTTTAATTTAACGATAATGAAAAGGGTTAAGAATTTGATGTCATTTATTTGTTGTTATTAGAAAATCTGATATATGATTTACATAATAATCGCCAAAAGACGTATCGGTATTGCTCAGTTATGAAAATAGATAGAAGGAAAACTACAATAATCTCATTACTGAAGAATTCTAAGATAGTTGCACTGTTAGAATTGATTTATTATTCTCAAATATAATTTAATAATTAACACAGACATTAGTGGAACTTTTTTTATTGTCTTACCAATTGAAAAATGAAGAAAATTAGTGTTCCTTTAAAAGAACATTGGTATAATATTGTTAATTTAATGATTTGTAGAAATGAATTATTCATTATTATGTTGATGTATTACTTTCCATTCGGACAATGAAAAGCTTGTATCATTCGTGGACCAAATGTATAGCTCACTATAATATGTCTTGTCTGATTAGGCGAAATTGTTTCTCGATCAGGGCGTGGAATAAAATGACAAACTCTTTTAGAAAAAAATCTTAATTAATTTCAAGCTTCTACATCAACTAGGAGTTGATTGCCGTTTAAGTAACCTTATATATTGTATGTCACCAGAGTCTCTTCTATAATGCAGTTTTTAGCATTCTATGGTGGTATTAAAATGTTTCCAAGAACTTTTAGTTGATCATTTGTTTACAACCTATTTTCCAAAAATAAAAATATACAATAATTATGTAGCTAATACTCAACAATAATAATATGAAAAATTACGTCTAAAGATGTTTACATGTCTCTTTATAATATTGTACCATAAAAATTAGTTATGGATTGTCTTCAAACACTAAACCTAACAATAACATAAATCAATACTTCGTAAACAATTGACTTTTCGTATAGTAATAGAACACATGTCCCTAACAGTGACTGTTTTTTTTAACGGAACGATAGTAGTATCTGGCTCAAGAAAATGTCTAAAAAACAAAAAGAGTTACTGATAAAATGCATGTAAATTAAAATGTATTTAATCGATTAGAGTCCGATTGCGCTGGACGGCGCCGCTGTGCCAGTTCGCATACATTATTTAGTTTCTATCAGCCGACCACGGTTTGTTTATAGTAGCGAAGTGGACGCTGCAAACCGCCGGTGCGTTGATTAATTTGTAAATTGAAAAATTAAATGTACGACTTTTCCAATTTCAGCTTTAAATTCGCAATGTTTGTGTCCGACGGGCGTCCCCTATCGTTTCATGTTTTTTTCCCAGCAGTTTACACGATCGGAATTATTCCCGGGGTTAGCTGTAATGAATTACGTAGCCGCTTTGCGCATTTTTTAAATTAATACCGGTGCCACCTGCATATGTGATTGCATAATAAATGCGTTTTAAACCGCGTCGTTGACAGAATGTTAGCGACACGTATAATTTTGATGAATTTACGTGATTGCGTGTTGTGAAGTAATGATGCTATTAGAGCACAAGGGATAGTGATAAAATAATATATATATATGTATACTATTTTTATTAAATTCATGTTGTGACATATACGTGAATTCGGAATACAATTAGCAGTAAAAATATTATTGCAATTATATAGAAATTTCGCAGAGGTTTTATTGAAGCAATTTCGTCCACTATTTTAGTTTCATAACTTTTTTATAACCATGTCATATTTTTTTATTTGCGTTATATCTAAAAAAAATACTTACAACATTATTTTATTTATTTAAATTCATACGTAGGAAGAGCAAATTTCGTAGTTTTGTTATGTAAGAAATTTTATGGAAAATTTTGGTTAAAATCGACCGGAACCGTGATAGCCGATCGGTAACATTTGTTCGGATCTTGATATATTTTTCGTATATGTGTAATTATTGTGTTCACTACACCTGCGATGATTACAATCTATCATAGCAATTTATTTAAAA
>JAGXCT010037272.1:109684-142196 GCA_022495035.1 Philopotamus ludificatus | reverse complement strand
TCCTGAAATTCTAAGAGGATTGTTCTTGTATCGCTTAAATAATGTATTTGTTATATATTTTTCCTTATAAAAGTTGTTCATTCCTGTACGTTGGTTTGATCAACTGCAGTTGTTACGTTAACGTTGAGTACTAGCCCGCGGTACAAATGGTGAAATTATTTTGTATACACAATGTAATTCATGCTCGGGACGTAAAATTTTCATATGGACCAGACAAAGATTATGTAATTACGTAATATTATCATATGCTGCATAATCTCAATGAATGCAGCACATCCCAAATCCGAAGAAGCCTGAAAAATTTCGTTTTTTTTAAATATTTATTTTTATTCAATGACCTCGGAGAATTTTTTATTTCTATTTTTTTTATTCCGCCTCATCATCATGATTGAGGTATGATATAATGATGGTTATTAAATAAGTAACATCATATATCTGGTAACACTGCGGTCAAATGGCGCCCTTGTTCAGTGGTACAGAATCAGATGATATTTATTTATTTATTTAAAATTAAAGTCAATACGAAAACGAGATAAATTATGAAAATATCAGTCATTACTTTCGTTTAATCCGGCCGGTAGCTAAAACACGTTTTGAATTATGTGTATACGCGACTAGTGTTGCCATCAAAGTATAATGTTTCAGAGGCCGCTTCGTGGAAATAAAAATGGAGTGTGTGCGTTAAACGATTGTTGTTATTTTTAAAAGCGTGTGGTACACCCACATGGTAGCCATGTTAACAGTCGCATACTAATTTCGGTTAATTATTATAGTAATTTAGTGTCTGGTGTCCGTTTGTGGGTGCTTCCCGATGCCGAATTTACGACTACAGGTGCCGTCGGTTGGTAAAGGGAGCTCCGAATTAGAATATTTATCACTAGACGATTTTCTTTTGAACGGCCCAGGGCTCGGTGAGGCATCCCTGGATGGTAGACGCTCGGGATGACGTGACGGTATCACCTTCTGGTGTTGATCAATTGCAGGATAATAATGGCGCCTATAGTGGACGTGTTGATTTATTTTCTTGGCAGAGGTTAGGTGGAGCCCCGCCTCCACGGCTCGGCCACTTGTCTGCGGCTAATCGAACGGCCAGATTCTAATTATTTCATTTGAGGCAGGGGTTAAAAATTAACAGTTTTGGAAATAAAATAAAAACATCAAGTTGTTAAATGTATTTTTTTTATAAATGTTAAAAATTAAAATATAATTAAGCATTTTGTTTTTTATTACTGTCCTGTGTTGTTTAATTTCTTATAATATGAAATCTGTTATCTACTTTTGTGTTTTTTGTTTCATAAGTTGTATTTATTGATATCTGCTAATTTTGGCGAATTGTGTAAACGTAAAACGCGTGTTAAAAGCTTTAATAAAAACAATAGTTTACACTATTTCCATTGTTTTATATCATCAAAATAATGGAACAACCTGTATATCTATAAGAGGCGTACGGTGGTGTTGTTTTTAAGAGTGTTGAATGTGGAAAAAAAATATAAAAATATACAGTTTTTTTTAATGAATTTTGTTATTATTTATACATTAATTCTATTCTTTGTTTTTGCGACATAAATTTTTCAATGGAACTATCGTAAAGTGTGCTCTTCTGTTTTAGTTTTATGACTATTTTTTTCTCCATTAATATTACTTGAATATATATATTATCTATATTCATTCATTACAGCACTATTTACAGATCTTTAGAAAATTTAGAATATTCTACTTATAAATGATAAATATAATATACGGTCCACGGTCAGGGCTTTGAGGATTGTTTCTAATAAATTCTAACAATTTATTAACTCTTTATATTTGTCTTAAAAAATGTCAAAAGAATAAATATTTTAATTGACCTTTAATGTCCGTAATTACGAAAAAAAATAAAAATAACAATATTCGCTTCTGTTGCTTCGGACGCAATGTTTTTTCTCGCTGGCATCCGGTACGATGTGCCAAGTGCGAGTGAAACGTATACTACGTGATATGTGCCGCGAAAATTTGGCGGTTGGTTTACCTACGACGTGTCCTCAGTTTGCGGCGGGACATCGCCGGGTGTGCGTGGCATTCACGCATCATATTTATTAGTAGAAAAGTGTCAAATATCGACACTATGATGAAGCATTTAATGAATAATTATTTTTATTCTAAGAACAATCCATTTTAAAAATATAAATTTAAAAAAAAAATGAAAATAATTAATATAATTAATTTGGAAATTGACAATGAAGATCTTAACTTAAAGAACTAATGAATAAATTTATCATAAATAAATGAAGTAAAATAATAACTCATAAATCAAGACTTGCATGAAATTAAGGAAGAACTAGTTGCAGAAAAGAGTAGTTGAAAGAACTAGAATAACTAGAAGAACTATTAAAAAATTGTGCTAAAACATGGTTTAACCTTTTGCCAAGATCACTTATAGAATTTAAATAAATGAAAATATGGACTCAGATACTGACAGATCTTCGAAAGTACGCCTCCTCATCCTGCAAGCACTTTTCTGTTATTATAATTTTTTTAAAGAAAGGACTGAAAACTAACCCCATAAATGCATTCGCAGCACAGATAAAGAATATACATAAATTGTGTATAATGATTTTTTTATATAAGTTAAAATTAAAAATCAGCATTTAGAAAAACACAATTAATGTCTTTTGTGACCATTATCTCTAATTATTTTTTATATAAAATTCGACTTATATCCAATGTGGCGAAACGGAACCCCGTCGTAAGTCGACAACTCAACGTATTATAAGTCAAGGATATAGTGAAAATAATTTTCCGTCACGAGAGTCCGACATTTAGTTTTTATATTGGGGGCCTACCGTACAAGGTGCTATAAAAAATAAATGGGTCAAGAAAACTCGCGAAATTTAATGACGTCGCTTGTATTAAATACTTAAAATACTATAAATTTTATTTATTTGCTATGGCCAAATACAATAAGATTACGTAAAAATGTTATACAACTTTGTGTCTAAATGATATATTAGAATTTTACAAATTTCAGATTTGTATTTATTTTTTATTATTAGTTTAATGGCTTGGTTCATATTTATTTTGAAAAGTAATTATGCATCAGCTTAAATGGAACTACCACAAACCGCAGTTTCCGTAAGAGATTCATAGTTTATGGTTTAGAGCCGAGCGCTGGTTGATCAGACAAACCAATCAGCGTCGCCGACTGACAGCGCGACGCGCGGTGACAGTTCTTTGAACGTTGATGACCCAAGTCTGACTGGAGTGGACATACACAGACTCACACGCACATGTACCCAGCATATTCGGCAACGAGAACAGGATTATTTGTGGGCCGGACAGAGGCGGCGCTAGCTGTCCGCGCTGATTAACGCGCGGCCCAACAGCGAGCTGGCAGCGTCACCGTCTCCTTTAATTACGCCCCCAGGCCAACGGTATGTAAACAATTTTATATTGGGACAATGAGGAATCATTTATGGATAGGACCGTGATCTATGAAAGATTTATATAAAACGAACTCAGAGGAAAAGGGGCGGAATCAATCTAAGAAATGCATCAATTATTTTTTTATTACTTGAAAATAAATCATATACTAACCATATTATATTAGGTTGTTCGGAAAGTCATCTCGTTTTTTCCAATAGAGAACTTCATTATATTTTTTCACAGCCAATTTCACACTTAAGCCGCATAATCATTATATATTTTGACGGTTGAATAGCAAGGCTTACTTGTGAAAAAGCTCGATTGATTCTACACAGTAGTTTTTGGTCGGTACCCTTTCATATATGGAAGGTGAAAAGCATCATTTTCAGCATATTTAACTTTTTTACTATCGAAAAGGTAAAAATTCTAATCAAGCAAGAAAAAAAAATATCCGATGTGTATGGAGAAGATGTATTGACAGAACCTGATGTTGAAGAAGCACCACGTTCTGGAAGGCCAGTTGATGCTGATGAAGACACAATAAAGGGATTAATTGATGCAAACCGGCGAATAACAACTCGTGAGATCGTTGAAAGATTAAATTTATTGAATTCGACCGTTCATGATTATTTGAAACGCCTTTATTTAATCTCAAAGTTCGACTTATGGGTTCCTCATGTTCTTACGGAAAGAAATTTGTGCCGTCGCGTTGATGTCTGTGATTTGCTTATCAAACGTCAAGAGAAATGGGTTTTCTACAATAATGTTAAACGCACGAGATCACGGAGTAAAAAAGATGAACCAGCTCAAAGCACTTCGAAAGCCGATATTCATCAAAATAGATAATTCTAACTGTTTGGTGGGATTTCAAAGGAATCGTTTTTTTGAGCTTCTACCGGACAACATAGCGATCAATTCTGAAGTGTATTGTCATCAGCTGAACAAATTGAATGATTCACTTAACCAGAAAAGTTCAGAATTGATCAATAGGAAAGGTGTAGTGTTCCACCAATATAATGAGATCTAATACAAGTTTTTTAACTCGCCGAAAGCTTTTACAGCTTGGATGAGATATACTGCCACACCCACCATATTCTCCAGATCTGGCACCTTCTGATTGTTATTTGTTCCGGTCCCTACAAAATATTTTAGACGGCAAAACCTTTACCTCAAATGAGGAGGTCAAAAATCACCTGGGACAGTTTTTTTCTACTGCCAGAAAGATGGCAAAAGTTATTGGACCAGAATGGACAATATATAATTCAATAAAAAATTATGCAGTTTAAGAAATTTGTCTTTTATTTTCATAAAAAAAACAAAATGACTTACCGATTAATAAATATGACGAAAAATATTAGCATATTGTATTATAAGTATGTATGATTCGCCTCGGCGGAGTGTATTGTGATGTCATCTCGAGATACAAGTCACTGCTTTTAAGACGTGTGAATCGATATACGAAACATGTTTGTGAACTAAAATAGTCCAGGAGGAGCCATCGAGACGCCATCACCATCTGAAAAATAGACGCCGAAAATGTTTACTCACCTTATTATTCTAAGTATGGTACTACATAAACGTTTTCAAAACAATCTAATCGCATTATTAAAATATTTTAAAATGAAAACCGTAATAAAATTTGAATAATATTATTGTTATGTGTTTTCCAAGAATAACGTAATTGTAATATTATAATCGGGGTTGAAGAAAATTTCATGGAAAGTAATATTGTTAAGTAATGTAACAATTTCATTTGAAATATTCCAGCATGAAAGATGAATACATCGTTATTAAATAATAAAAATATGTTTACATATCGATGTCATAACAAATGTAAATAAACACAATAAATATGAATATATTTGTAATTAGTCATTTCAGACTTTAAAAAGTTTTCTAGATGTAAAAAATAGATAAATGTGATGATTTTGGAATTCAGGAGTAAGAAAAAGAAATATTTTTTTACGATTTACTTACAGTATTCAAACACTCTTATTAAGAGCATGCAGAAAAATCATATTATCATTAGAGTTAATCTACCTTTAAAAAAAGAAAGAATGATATTAATGGAGAAAATAGTATAAATCTGTCAAAATAAATGATACAAATCTTATTGAATACAAATAACGAAATTTAGATTTATTATTATAAATTTTGTGATAAATAGGCTCTCTAAGAATATGTAATATTTTTTTTTTTATTTATTTAAATAAAATCATTAAGTAAATTAAAATAAGTATGCCCTAATTTAGGCGTGTTGTCAAAATTTAATTACATGTTTTGGGGTGAGTTATAAAAATAGTCGAAAAATCCTTACAGGTATATAGCATTTTTTTCTAGAATTTAATTAAATTTTCATCTGTGTTTCAAAGGATTTAATAAAGTTTGTATAGTAATGACATTTTATTATTTAATTAAAAAATAACCCCTCGATTCGTGGATTAAATTAAAGATTTAAATAAAAAGGTGTATGAAATACAATAATATTCGTGAGATTAATTTAAAATATCTGAATATTAGTATTTTTTTGTTGCCTTGATACACATTCTAGCAATGTGGATAAAAATATCCCATAGGCAGTGATTTCTCACTGATCGCAGACCATTTGAATTCAACAGTGATTCCTAAAAAAATGAATACCCATATCCTCCTAGAAGATATTTTTTTATTTTAAAAACAAATATTTTGGGATACATTCCGATGAAGTTTAAGAAAAAAAATATTAGACTGAGAAGATAATAAAACAAAAAAAAATCCCCCCAGAACTTCCTCCTACCTAACCTCCATTTCCGATGCATTCCATATTTCATATATAATTATAACATTAGATCAGGGGTTTTCCAACCATTTGCCTCCATCGACCTCTTTTAAAAAAATGATTTTTTTTGGTAGTATACAGCATACAACATAATTATTAGATATACCGGAAAGAAATTCATTTTTGGTGTCTTATTTGAGATAAGTTTGTCCTGAAAACGGTGGAGTAATCTTTTTAAGTTTTTTTCTATATTACTGTTCTTTAGCTTTCTTTTTTGTGTCGTACATTTTATTTTATTTTTAAGAATAAAATGAATAAGCCCGAAAGTAATGCTTTTGATTTTGAAAAAAAAACTAAATGAATTTCTCTCCGGTACCCCTAATATAATACTAATAATTACACATAAAAAGATAATAATTTGACTAAGAATATGAACAAAAAAATAGTAAAAAATGGTTTAATAGATTATGTTTTATTATTTGAGTACTATTTTAATTTTGGAATATATAAAACTTTAATATTTGGCCTGAAATTGCCAACCATCGTATAGTCACTATACCTATCACAAATATTAATATATATTTTATTAAACTTTTTATTTTATTTTACTGACTTATATGTAGTCATATAATTGAAAAAAATAATGCGATGGTTGTAATTAATACGTTTTATATTAGGTTTAAAATTAGTTAATAATAATGGTAAATCGCGACGTTCTGTAATATATATATTTATATTTTTTAATAAAGTGCTAACGTTTCTTAATTCAGCCCTAACTAAGTAAGAACTGGGAAAAGCTAAAAGTAATTATTCCGTAAGTTAATATCTAATATATTCCTCAATTCGACTACTTCAATTCAATCAATTCTTTTTGTATCAAAAATCAAAATTGGTCGTGTCGCTTTTAATTAGATATAAAATCCAAGACGGATATCTAAACTTTACAAATCTTTATAATGGGCTGATATCTAGTTTGAATTGTTTCAAGTGGTCAGGGTAGAT
Organism: Philopotamus ludificatus; assembly: GCA_022495035.1. Taxonomy (NCBI): domain Eukaryota; kingdom Metazoa; phylum Arthropoda; class Insecta; order Trichoptera; family Philopotamidae; genus Philopotamus; species Philopotamus ludificatus. The sequence goes on along the minus strand of JAGXCT010037272.1, from coordinate 135,034 downwards.
TTAAATGCCATCGACATTAATTTTATATCTTTCAACAGAAAGCTGCATCAAATATTCAAAGTATCAAAAATCATTTTGATTCGAGTGGAAATAAATAGATAAATACATTATTTCCCCTTTTAAAACTTCCAACGACCCCTAAGGGATCTACCTGGACTCCGTTGGGAATTAGATATAAAATAACAATTGATAAGACGTTAGTACATATTAAGTGACAGTTAAACTGACCACGATATGGCAAAAATAAGATAATTAAAAATCTAATAATCTGATCTGAAAGAGAATGAGAAAAAAATCTGCTAGCTGCTGCAATGTCATCCATTCATTGTTTTTAAATTGAAAAAAGAAAACTGTGCGTATATTTTTATAAAACCCTGCAAGTTTGAGAATGATAACGTTATTTTTTGTGATCAAGTCTGCAACCGAGAATATACGAGAATTATTTGTATGGAAAACTCTTTTACAAAGAGCCCCCTTTTTTCGCGGCATAGACAACCGACTGCATCGGCCGCGGGGAGCCGCACGAATTAATATTTATTGTCTATTGCCAAAAGCTTTCCCCCTCCGCGACGGCGAGCGGCTATCGCGACGCAGTTGCGTGCGGACGAGTGTGCGCTTTTCACATTCGCATGGAAATTGTTCGCCCCCTGCCCCCTTGCCCCCTCGCCCCCTCGCACCCTCGTCCCCACCCGCTTCCTCGGCTTTTCCGAAGTTATCTGTTGCACGCGCCCCCGCCCCGCTCAGTCGCTCGGCTGCGGCCGCGGCCTCCGCATGTCCGCCATGCCGCTCGCGCGCCTCTCGCAACTTGGCCCGACGTCCCGAGCGTCCCGACGCACTTCATATGTTACCGTGTGCGCGTTTCGTCCGATCCGCAATTAACATTACGCGAAACGCATCATATTTCAAATTCGAATCGCCAAAATTCGCATTAATTGGATAAATTCGCTCTTTTCTAATTAGTGCCGCGATAGTTTTGCAGTGGAGCTCGATCGGTAATTAATATACAATGACACATTTCAATCGCACCCCGATCGCTATGAGAATAAACTGGTACGTAGTTCTGTTGCTGTTCGGTTGTGTTCAAAGTGAAGACTTGCGGAAGTCGTGCGAGAGAAGAGGCGACGAGTTATCGTGCAACCTCAGGACTATAGAAGGAGCCAAATCTATGCTCAACGCTCTGCCCCCGTCGGCGGCGGCGAGCCTCTCGATGTTGACGTTGCTATGCAGCGAAGTCCTATTCTTCGAGAGCACTCTGGAGCCGTCGTCGGAATTGTTTTCTCGATTGCAGCGCTTGTCCGAATTGCGCATAGACTACTGCAAGATCAGGCGCATCCCTTCGTCGATATTTTCGCACCTCCACGATCTGCGAACTCTTTCGCTCCGAACCCACAACAACGATTGGTCGGCGATGGTCATGGAGTTAGAGTCCGACAGTTTTTCTGGTCTCCCGGAATTGAGAAAATTAGATCTAGCGAACAACAACATATGGACGCTGCCGACGGACGTCTTCTGCCCCGTCGACAATCTGAAAATCCTCAATCTGACGAAGAATCGCATCCAAGACATGGCGCAGCTCAGCCTGTCCGACTGGGGCAGATCCACGAAATCGTGCAACACCGCCCTAGAGACGCTCGATCTCTCCGACAACGACATCATCACCGTGCCCGACGAGGCCCTATCCAGCCTCAGATCGCTCACAACTCTACAACTGCAAGAAAACGCAATATCGACGATGGGCGACAGATCGCTCTCCGGCCTCACATCGCTGCAAGTGCTCAATCTGTCCAGCAACTTCATAGTGTCGCTGCCGCCCGATTTGTTTCATTCGGCTCGCGATATAAAGCAGATCCACGCAAAAAACAATTCCCTGAGCGTCTTGGCGCCGGGACTCTTCGACCGCTTGGACCAGCTGCAGGTGTTGGACCTGTCGCACAACGAGCTGACGAGCCGCGGCGTCAACAGGGACACGTTCTCCGGCCTCGTCCGGATAATCGTGATGAATTTGGCGCACAACCTGCTGACGAAGATCGACTCGACGGTGTTCCGCGATCTCTACAGCCTCCAAATGTTAAACCTGGAGAACAATAGAATTGACGTTATAGCGGAGGACGCTTTCAGTGAGTTGAAAAATTTGCACGCTCTAACATTATCGCATAATAACATTAAAATCATAGAAGCCTATCACTTTTCTGGGCTGTATGTTTTGAATCAGCTGTTTTTAGATTACAATAAAATTAATTTCATACATCGCCGAGCTTTCGAAAATGTGTCTAATTTGCAAGATTTAGTGCTCAGCGGCAACGAAATACAGAGTGTTCCCGCCGCCATTAAAAATCTGAGATTGTTAAAGTCGTTGGATTTGGGCAAAAACAATATTAGCGTAATCAACAACGCGTCGTTCGAGGGCCTCGATCAATTGTTCGGCCTCAGGCTGGTCGACAACAGAATCAGCGGCGTTTCTTTGGACAGTTTTATAAATTTACCGGCGCTGCAAGTATTGAATTTGGCCTCTAACTCGATTAAAAATATAGAAAGGGGTGCTTTCAATTCTAATTCCAATTTAAAAGCAATCCGTCTCGATGGAAACGAACTGAGGGATATAACCGGTATCTTCGGGGACTTGAAGTATCTGGGGTGGTTGAACATGTCCGATAATAAATTAACGCGGTTCGACTATAACGATCTACCGAATAATCTGGAATGGTTAGATATACATAATAACAGGTTACGTAAATTACCGCAGTATATTACGATGAACGCGGTCAATCTCAAAATGTTGGACGCCAGCTATAATAGTTTAGTGGAAATAAGTGCCGCCGTGATACCTAGAACGATCGAAGTTTTGTATTTGAACAATAATAATATTAGCCGCGTGGAGATCGCCACGTTCGTCGACAGGATTAATTTGCAGAAAGTCGTATTGTACGGAAACGTAATACAGACGATGGACATAGGGGCGCTGGCGTTGAATCCCGTGGACGAGAGTGCGGAAGTGGCGCAGTTTTACATAAGCGGAAATCCCTACAAATGCGACTGCACAATGGAATGGCTTCAAAGGATCAACCAGCTGGTTCACACGCGGCAGTATCCGCGCATCATGGATTTAGAGACTGTCTCGTGCTCTCTGACCCATTCGCGGGGGACCGCGACAAAGCCGGTACTGGAGCTGAAGCCCTCGCAGTTTCTGTGCCCGTACGAATTTCATTGTTTCGCATTGTGTCACTGCTGCGACTTCGACGCCTGCGATTGCGAAATGACGTGTCCGACGAACTGCTCCTGCTATCACGATCCGACGTGGACCGCGAACGTGGTCGATTGCTCCAACGCCGGATACACGGACGTCCCGGCTAAAATACCGATGGATGCCACTGAAATTTATCTAGATGGAAACAACCTGAAGGAGTTGGGCAGTCACGTTTTCATCGGCAAGAAGAAGTTGCAAGTTCTGTATTTGAACAATAGCAACCTTCACAACGTGCACAATCGCACGTTCAAGGGCGTGGAATCGCTCAAGGTGCTGCATCTGGAAAACAATAAAATACAAGAGCTGCGCGGGGACGAGTTCGATCAATTGCACAATCTCAACGAGCTGTACCTGGACCACAACGGAATAAAGCACGTCGGCAACAACACATTCAAAGCGATGACTAATCTCGAGGTGTTGAGGCTGGACGAGAACAAGATCGTGAATTTTTCGCCGTGGCAGCTGTTGGCCTCTTCGTCCGGCAGCTTGTCGCACGTCTCGCTCGAGGGCAACAAATGGTCTTGCAACTGTCGCAACATCGTCAAGCTAGAGTCGTGGCTGAGGAGCAATCCCGGCGATCCGGAAAAGATGTTTTGCTTCTCGGATAAAAATCGGGAGACGATCGCTTCGGTGCTGAGCCGTTGCGGCAATTACATGGACAACATATTGGCGACGTCCGTCGAGCAGAGAGAGGTGCTATTCGCGTCTACGTTCATCGGGCAAAATTACATATCCATATTTGCCGGAATATTCATAGCCGTCACCATTGTGTCCATGTGCGGCGCCCTGGTCTTCGCTTTCAGACAAGACGTCCGCCTCTGGGTTCATTCCAAATATGGCGTGCGTCTATTTAAAGACAATACCAACGCCAACATCGCCGACATGAACGCGGACAGCCTCTACGACGCTTACTTCATATATAGCGTGAAAGACGAGGATTTCGTATCGAGGATGCTGTCGTCCGAATTGGAACACAAGGGCTATTCCGTCTGTTTGCATTACAGGGACGTCCACATGATGACGGGGAACTCTTATCTGGCGGACAGCATCGTGAGCACGGCCGAAGCTTCCAAACGCATCGTCGTGATTCTGACGCTGAATTTTTTGACGCTCGAATGGATGAATTATGATCTGCGATCTTCGGTGCTTTCGACGCTGAAGAACGCCAGGATGTCGTCCAAATACAACAAGATCATATTCATACTGACGACGGACGTGAGCGCGCTGAACCTGGACGCCGACCTGCAGCTGTATCTGCGATCTCAGAGCGCGTTTTACTGGGGCGAGAAGAGGTTCTGGGAGAAGCTGTGTTTCGCGATGCCAGACATTTGCCCGGATAAATCGGCGAAAATTGCGTCGGCGCAATCTTTGAAAAGTTTGCCGTCAGAAGTGAGAAAGAGTCCGAATCTGCGTTACACGGCGCCACCCTCCGAGGGCTGTCACAGATATCATCAAACTTTACCGGTCCACGGGAAAGTAATTTGCTCCGGCAATCTCGAGCCGGAATCTTCGTGCTCCTACAATCCGAGAGAGATGGGGCCGTGTGTGGCTACTTGCGGAAGTCAGCGAGGTCGGACTTATTTCGTTTAGGGGTCAACAAATGTTTAAAATCTCTAACGCCGGCTGTGAACTAGGTTATAATAATATAAGTAAAAGACCAATGCCTTTTTAGCATTTAATCGGGGAGTCAAATTATGAGCTTGTTTGATATAATCACGTTATTACATATTTATCTACGATTTTTGGCTACAGCAACTCGAAAATTATCGTTATATTTGATTTTCCATTCATGCATACTGCTAAAATGCTAATAATCCGGTATATCGACTCGTGTGTAAAATAAAATATATACGTGTGAATATTATTGACACCAAATAATTATTACATACTAAAATAATAATTTATTGCATTAAATAATGTTAATTATATTAATTTATACTGAATGTATTTGCATTTTGCTTATAAATAGCCTATGTATGTATTGGTCCTGAATTCTATTAACAAATGTTCACATAAAAAACTCCTAAATATTTTTTTAAATGATTGGGAAAAACATTTTACGTATAGTCACTATTTTATAATAAAAATATATTAACAAAATAAATATTTTTCTTTAAATATAATAATTTATGTAAGTATGTTAATCAAATTGCATTTATTAGATCCGAGTAATGATTGTATTTATTTCTGTATTCATATGACTGATTAAAATCATGTTTGTTTGATTGCACTTTAAGCACAAAATTGATTTCAACGATTGAATAAAGCTCAATAATTTATTTAGTAAACATAAGAACTGAAGTCAAATGCATTTGTAAATATTATATTTGTACATATTGTAGATATTTTAATTTATTTATATTATAATACGATAATTATTTTCATCAAAACGATTTAATTGTAAAAATTAATGTATTTTTTTAATATATTTCGGATGATTTGTAAGAATGCAATATGTCGTATAATAATCTCATAATTATGAACGTAATAAAAATGAAATATATAATTGTTTAAATATATATATATGAAAATTAATCCCCCCACACACACAAACAATTGATCTGAATAAAAATTGTTTTATACGAATTCGGCGTTTTATTGTGTTTAATATAATAATATTGTGTATACAGCAATGTAGCAGATTTTAGGCTTATTTTAATAAAATATTATATCTCTAAGTAACTGCCGGCGGATGAAATAATCTTGTGAATTTTTGGTGAACATCCCTCGTTGTTCGTTCATGCGTTAGTTTCGTTGTCGTCTTAAGCGGAATTAAAGTTGGGGACTTAGGCTTAAAACTTTATTTAGCTAACTTAACGTCAGTAAATAAATCTATCGGTCTGCTCTGGAAGTCTCCCCTCGAAGCCGCGTCATTCAGACGCTCTCCGTCATCAATTATTAGATTTTATACGGACAGTTTCGGGGTACTCGGAGTCATTCCTGGGAAACATTTCATGGAGAATGTTTATCGGCACCAGGAGGAAAGCGAAGGAAGACAATTCCGCCTTTGCCCGCGCCATATTTCTGGCGGAATTGCTCATAAACGAAGTCCTAAGTCGCTTCTTTCGCTGGGTCGCTTTTTTATTATCAAATATTTTTGGTTCATATTTTTTTCTGTTGCACATGTGCGTGCGAAAATATTTAATATGCTACCGATCGTAAAACATATTTAGTGGAGTTGTGATGAAACCGCAAAAAATGAGATGAATGAATATAATAAAATATATTATAAAAAAAAAATGCATCGTTCCAAAAATATGTAAAATATAAAATCATCTAAAAATACACCATTCCTCTGTAAATTTTATACATTGGTACAAATTATGTTAAATTATTAAATAATGTGCTTAAAATTCGAACAATAAATACAATGTGTATTGTTTTATATATTAATATTTATGGAATATAAATAAATAATTAATGGCATTATTTGTGGAAGATATATATAGTTTTTATCCCCATAGTGATCTTCAGCATGTGTATGGTTTGATTTGTTTCTGAAATTGCGGGATTTTTTAATAAATAATCGCGCAAAAATAACAAATACCATCGCGCTAATCGCGCAAAAAATCGCTGATAAATTTAATATAAAAATAACTTATTATAATATTATTTTGTTATGTTATGTTATTATGTTCAGAAAAATTGATTAAATATCGTCAGAATAAGGATTTTAGATCAACATATCTAAAATTAGTAAGAAAATTAAAAACTTATTATCTTATATTCAGTTTCTTAAAAATATATGAAGAAAATGGATTAAAATATATAAAAATATTGTGTGTATATAAAATAATAAAAACGAAAACTTAATTAAATGATAAAAAATGGATGCAAATATCTATAATAATATTAATTTAAATTTAAAACTAATGCTACGTATCAGTTTAATATTTTTTTTAATTTGAAATAATGTGTATGTAATAATATGTATAAAATAATATAAATATTTAATAACGTTTTAATCTTTTCCATTCTGTGAGCCGGACGTATTGGTTCAAAAGATTTTTTAGCAAAACCACGTGTTTTTCTATTTATTTATTAAAAAAAATCTCTTTTATTGAATAAGATATCAGATCAAACCACATAGATGGTTCTTATTAATTTTACCAATGAAAAATCTATTTTTATATATTCGCAAAATAAAATTAATGAGAGTAGAACGAAGATTCGACCAAAAATTATCAGAGTGAAAAGGATTAAGTTAGCTTTTCTTAAATATAGAAATATCAAAATTTATTTTTTTGAGAACCAATACTCTAATACTAACATTGATAAATATATTTTTAATAAATTTACCATAATATTAAAATAACGAATAAAATTTAAATGCTACTCCTTTGATATTACGCCTAGTTTTTCTGTACAATTTATAGATGATATTTATATTATAGTGTCATGGCATTAGGTTAACCTTCTGGCAAAATCAATGAATTCTGGGATTTTTTTATGACACAGGGGTGAATGTAAGTGTGAGAGACTCATTACCCCTGCATCTTAAAAAAAATGTTTATCAAATCTATGGAATTTTTCTGTCATGCTATTCATCCATCGTCAAGTTGTAAAATAAAATAATATTAATTTTAACCCTTTCCAATCAATTTAGTTTTAGTCGAATCTATGAGTTACTCGCATAATACTTCTTTTACAAATTTATTAAAAGAGATATTCATTGAGAAAATGAATAAAAAGCATCTATAGGATTTGATCTGATATCCTGATGATTAGAAAAAATATATTTATTTTCTATAACTTAATTTGTTTGCTAAAAAAACTTTTGAGCCAATAAGTCTGACCCACGGGGCGGAAAAGCTTAAATAATGAACTAATTTTTTCATAAGGGTTTCAATTAATGCCGTTTTTATTTTACAATAATAACATATTTTAATTAAAAATATGTTTTAAATTGAGATTTACGTTTTATTTCCTAAAATATATTTTAAGCACCATTGATAAATTTTCAAAGATCAAAATGGTATGTTTCATGTCTCACTGCAGCGATGTAAAATTAGTCTGAACATTTCTTCCCTCCGCGTCTGTGCTAGATGGTTAGTTTCGTCAAATTGGCACTTCCTTTTCATGTAGATACAGATTTGTGAACATCTAAAATTACACGTGTGATATTATAACGAGCAACGAACACGGACGAATGTTGGATGTGGTCCAAGTCCATAGCCGGTGAAATTTAAATTTTATTCCCGAACGAAAATAAAATCTGAATAAGAGATTAAACAAGCAAACCTTAGATAGGCAGACACATATATGCACACAATCATTGTATTATTGCGAGCGAGTGTGAAACGTGAACATATATAGCGATGGAATCATCCCATAAAACCAAATGAGGGGTATACTCATAAATGCGTCTCTTCCGATACTGTGCTGCGGATGTATATTGCGAATTCAAGTCTATGACAGTGGTCGGTAAACTTGGCGAACGAGTCAGTGTAAATATTTACATTTGCGTTTCCAATTTGAGGGAATTGCACGTGCAAATATGTGTGTTTAGAAAACATTAGCGGTTTTGATTAACTCCGAGTTCAATTATTTTAAATAAATAGACATGCCTTTATCCGAGATTGGGTGCTCATGGAAAACTATTCAGATTCAATTCGCATTTTCTTTTTAATCCGTTTAAGTAGCGGCCGGAATGCTGTGGCCTTTTTACGGGCATCGGATGCTATTCCGGATACATTTAAGATATTTTGTATTGCATCCCATAATGGTTTTTCGATTATTATGGCGTCTGAGGAATTAACACACGGATAGCATTCGATGTTATAATATTGGAAATGCAAATTCTACGCAACGGATTCTCGATTCTTTAAAATGCGTTAAACATATTTTGTTACAAGTCATCCTGTCAAATTTGAACGTTCACAATGAGAAATAAAACGTTCGATTTTTTTTATTGCATTGTTGACTTTTACAAAAATAATAGTCATAAATCACCTGTATTGTTAAAATGATCATGATTAAGTATACGCTAGGGCCCATCTCACATTTTACACCTCGTTAGAGTGGGACATACTCACACATGGGATTCTGTGGCTAAGTGAGCTATTGTTGCATTATTGTTCGAGTGTGTAATATGTGGATATTAAACCAGCGATTCTCATTTGTTAATAAATTAAAATCATAAATATTTTTTTTAAAAATGACAATTTTAATCAAAATATACAAGTTAATAATTTAAAAAAAATATGTTAATGTTAAAAATAAATAATAAAAAAACCGTCGGTTTGATTTGTTTGCCGACATAGGGATGTTCTTTATATAAGAAAGTTTTTAAGATTTATCGATTCGTTCACAGTGTGTTTCCCCATACAAAGTTTTTTGTTTACGACACAAAATAAATAAATAGACCCCGAGAAAAAAAAAGTTTAAAATCGTAGGTCCATTTTCATTTTGCAATTCCCCCAGCGTGATAGAAACAGCGGGTCGCCTCTCCCTTGGACTCCTGAAAAGTACAATTACCGAAAAGGTTTACGGATCGTATGTCATCTGCCGCCATCCGATGGTAAAAAAGCACTTTACATATATTAGGATACGGTGATGACCGTTTTAGTCAATGCTTTATTTGATCATTGTCATATGTAAGAATTTTTATTATATATCTATGGCACCGGTTAAAAAATATACAAATAAAAGATTCAATACAATAATGTTTTCAGTACATCAAAACATTAATATAAAAAATAGTAAAAACCAAAAAATAATCAATAAACAACTTTATTTATTTATTGTTTATCTGAATTCGGCAGATGACGTAAATAATTATTAATAATAAATATGTATTATGTTCTTAACACATTTTTATATTATTGACTGAATTTAATTGAATGAACAAAGATTTAAGCAATAAACTCATACATAATCATACGATCGGTTGTAAGGTTTTTATTATCGGAAAACTTGAATATTTTTGGATTTCACCTTAAAAATCTGAGTAATATGCGATTGTCTGCTTTCAATGTGTAAATTTTTATGTATATTATGATAAGTGGCTAAGCTATATTGTGATTCCCTCTAACTTGATCATTTTTTATTAAAAAATGTTGAAATTTATCAGCTAACCTTGAATTTATTGTTTTTATGTGAAACATGTAGCTGCTTCGCTGCAACTAGTTCTTCTTAGTAAAAAGCAGCACAGTCCTTTCATATTTCTTCGATATCTCTCAATAATATTTCTCAAATATCCAAGTCGTCAATACCACGACAAATGTTAATTGTCTTTTCGTATTCATCTTCTAATAATGGTACAATATTTCCTCCATTGACAATAAATTTTTTCAGCAAGCATATTTAATGTGAATTGTTTTATTTATTTGACAGATGCAGAAACTATTTATTCACAATATCGAATAGAATTTTTTCTAAGCATGTTGGACCGATAAATCTTCATCTAGATTTATATCATCAAGGATTTTTTGAGTATTCGATAAATAAATACGCTTTAAATGTTTTAATTTTTCCTTCGTCCATAGGGTGGATTGAAACTTAGTATTTGGTGGTAATTTGGATATCCTGGTGCATTGTTCCGAATCAATAATATTAAAATGCTTGCAATATCATAATCTATTCAAAATCAAATCGTGTTTAAATTAGTTAATTAATTGTAATTGATTGTCACAATTTATCAACCGTGTTGTACGAGGTCCTCTATATATTATTTAAGAAATGTTTAATAAATTGAATAATAATTACAGGTTGTGTCATATTTTTTATTAAATTATGCGACCTAATCAAAAATATCTTAGAGAACGAGGTTTAATAAACAAAACCAGGCAACTTTTGTTTTTCTCTATATTTATCAACCTAAAATAATCTCATCCCACACTTCCTTTGGTTACCAATTTTTAAAATCTTCAGAAGGGCAATTTTCAGTTGCTTTGTTTTATTCCTCAAAGTTGAAGAATGTTGTTCTTTCATTCTTTTTCCTCTTCCGGAATAAGAAGATGTAGCAGGAGACCATGTCCGGCGAATACGGTCTTAGGTTTCATAGCAATGCTATTTTTGGTAATGAATTCTTTCTAAGTTTTTCTTTTTTTTACAAGAAAAAAAAATGCTAAGCACACGAAGACACTTGAAAGTCTGTGAAATTTAAAAACGATACCCATATATAACTGCTACATACATACATCCAGGAAATTTCAAATGTTCCTCATGATTCTTTAACCTTTAAAGCCTTTTATAAGTTTAACTAAATTCACGCAATATATTATTATTTAAAAAAAATATGAAAAAAAATCGCTTGTATATTCTGTTTCTCTTACAGGAGGGTTGAAAAGAAAAACAAGGCATTGAAAAAAAAGCAAACGGGCTTAAAAAAGAGGGGTCAAAAATCATGTCCACGAACTGTACATGCAGTTTTATATTTTTTATGCCAGCATAAAATATTTGTGAATTTTAAAATTTAAACGCAAAATAAAATTTTCATTGTCTTTAATTAAATAAATAAAACTGTTCAAATAATTTGAAATATATGTATAATTAATATGAGAAAATGTAAATCGTACAACAGTAATGAAAAAAACCTTTAATTTAATAAATATTTAACTGAATAAAACTCTAATAGAAAAAGTATATGCATCTAATTAGGCCTTACGTGTTTGCAAATACGTATTAACTTATCCGGCCAAATACTACATCAGTTAGCGAGGCTTTTAGTAAGGAACGCCAAACAAATAATTTTCGGCATATAATAATTTGTGGCAGTAATCTTTCATTATGTTTATTAGCACACACGCCTCTCAATCATACCAGAGGTGGTCAACCGAAAAAAAAAACAAATTCGAAAAAAAAAATCAAGCGAATGCTGAAAATTGTGTCATATATTCAAAGAGATTTTTTTAAACGGCTTTCTTGAAAAGGTTCGAACCCTCTGCGAGCCGTTATAATGATATTCTGGTTAAGTGGCAAGCCGAATAGCGTGCTCAGGTCGCGTGCGACCACTCTAGGAAGCGATTGGATTATCAACAATTGACCGCCTTCCCGAAAATGGGTTATGATATATTTTAACGCAGAAATAATAATTTTCACCACCCCCCATTAGGGGGTTGGGTTCGAATATAGTTGTGATTTGCCGAAGAAATCTACCAGGAATCAATTTACTTAACGCTCACGCTTCCACGGAATTAAGCGGCAATATTTCTTATATTTATTATCTGAACGTTACCAATTGTTTTTTTTTATAGGAGCTGATAAAAAATAATTTTCATACTCATTTCTAATGCGGGGGACACGTTTGTAGCATAGCAACCGGGCGACTAACAAAAGATAAGAGCGAGCAATGCTTAACTAATACGTTTTCGCCGCGAGAATAATCTAAAATGTTGGCAATTTCTGACGGCTGAAATAACAATTTTTAAAGTAATTGCACTAAGCATACACACAGAGGTCGTGTCAGTTACAGTCGAGCCATATAATTGGACAAACGACTGATGGAAAACGAATCGCGTGCTACTAGAGACGGACACTAATATTATTAAATTCCTAAATTTTTTCCATGATTTTAAATGAAACATTGTAAAACGGGATAAAACTAGATGAGAAAAATAGGTTTTTCCTTGTCGTTGTGGGTTTATAAACATGCATCATTATACGCCACTTGCTCGGAACTTTTCAGCTTACGCTCGGCTTTCAAAGCTTTAGTGTTTCTTTCACTTTTGCGCAAGTTGCAATTTCCCGGAAAGCCACTTAACAGGTGAGGGAAAGCTTCAATTGTTATCCTTGCTAACTCCGTGTGCTTGGACTAGTTAACCATATATTTCTTCTAAATTTGCATAAACTAAAATAGCATTTTGTGATGCGTGAATAATGAAACAGTGAATAAATTAGACAATTTTTCATAATATCGTTATAATAAAATTATATTTATATCAGAAATATTAAACATTTAATGACACATGAATATAAACCGTTTTGTTAATACATTCGATTCTTTTTTTTGCAGTTTTGAAGTTGATGCAATACATATAGCATGGACTACTCATTTTCAAATGCTGAACGAGCTTTTCATTTATTACGTGATATAAAAAAAAATAGGATTTCTGCTTATCGCGAATAGCATAAAAAAATGTAAAACATCATTGTAGAATTTAATTAATTACTATTTTCTCAAATAAAAATAAAAACATCACAGAACGAGGTCAAAATTGGTACAATATACTCGAATAGTTGCGATTATTCTGTTATATAGTTCAAATAAAATTAAAAAATAATACCTATCATAAGTTTTGTATCGATTTATTTTGGATTTTTGAGTTATTTCATATAATAAACGCAATAAATAATGTATTTCATTTTAACCTAGCCGCGTTGATTACCATATATACCTATACCATAAGATTATTCTTTAATAACTTTATTAATATAAATCCTACATGTCTAAAGAATAAATATAATAATCATTGACCTTAATTGTCTGCAATTGCGAAAAAAATAAAAACAACAAAATTCGCTTTTTTTGCAATGGGCGCGATGTTTTTTCTCGCTTGCATCCGAGTGAAAGGTATACTAGTGACACGTGCCACGAGAATTTGGTGGTCTGCGACGGGATATCGTTGAGTGTGTCACACGACAAGTCAAGGTATTAAAGAATTCATCAATATCTTGATTTTAAACGCTTGTAGTCTTTTTTCTAAAGTCAATAGACAATAAAGTCAATCCTTCGGAAGACGCGGTTGGTTTCGAGCCGCCGTAACGGATCGGTTAAAAATAAATAATCCATCAAGATAAATAAGTATCTTAGATAATACTTTTGTTATTCCTTGATCAAAATACGTCGATTCATAAAATATCTCAATAAAAAATAATAGTAAAAGATTTCTGTTTCGGAAATTTAGAGGAATGGATAGAAGTATAGAATCAGTGAACATAGGAGAAATCTAGATTGATCTCCCAATCTACGATTTATCCAAAACCTAATAAACTAGTGTATTTAATTTCTGATTAAACTAGCGATCTTATAAATGTGTCGATTATATATTAATGTGTTTAATTCGCGCCATAAAATTTCGCGGGTTGCTTTTAGCTTCCATTTCAATTTCTGCTATAAATATATTGATGTAATATTTTTATGACTAATTTAGAATATTGAGTTAATACAAAATATAATAATATCGATGCTGGAAAGCAATATTGCTGTATCTCGAAATATAAAACTTTACAATGAAGTCAAAAACGCCTTTAAAATGGTAATAACTCCAAAACTAAGAGCATAAGAGTCGTAGTTTGGAGCTTTTTACATTATTTACGATATAAAGCAAGTTTGCTTTCCAGCGTCGATATACAAGCTAAAAATATTAATATCGATATAATAAGATAATATTTTTTGACACCAGAGTCTTAAGCCAGTGTATTAAGTTATGATTTGGCATGCATTAATTATAAATGAGTATATTGTACAACTAATTATTAAAAATATAGTAGAATATGAAAAATCGGGTTAAGAAAACTTTCGAAATTCAATGACGCCGACTGTATTAATAAATAATTTCAGTAAAAATTACTGAAAGAACGTGATACACTTGTAATTTAAAGCTAATATGAGCTGAATTATTCATGTGAAGTATGGAATAGCCTATAATGTATGTATGTAAGCAATATTATATTCATATTATAAAGCACTTGTAGTATGCAATTATGCTAAATATTCATCATACATGGTGGGTTTTCAAGTTTTTATATAGTTTCTCGTTCATTTGATTTAGTCAAATTTATATATATTTAATATATGTATCTATTCTTCTACATGCAGCGTGCATTGGCCATTCAATACATGTTTAATGTCTGCAGTAAAATGGCAAAGTGGGTCCTCGTGAATTCCTTGTTGTCAGGATGTAAAAAGTACACGTTCACAAAGAGACTGGCCTTTCTTGGCGAATGTCCGTACAAAGCACATGAAATATGAAGATACTTGCATAAAATTCCTGTGTGCATCAAAGTGCATGGCGGATGGAGTATCCTGCGGCTAGGGAGTACAGGGTTTGACGTTAGACGTCGTTCCAGAGTGCGCTCTCTGCAAATGTTTATTGGCGAGGAATTTCATTGGATGTACCGGCGAATATTTAAATTGGCAGTGATGACCGAGTCGCCACGGCGATACGAAACGCTGCAGCATTGTTATTAAGGTTTATTTACCGATATGGAGGTAAAACTTTATATCCGCCCAGTGTCTCCCGTCGTGGTCCATCGTCTATTGCCGCAGATAGTAGCTGAACATAGTAAAACTTTGATATCTAGTATAAAACGTTTTCTAGAAACCATGACAAACTCGGAGCGAATGTTGTGAACAACCGCAAAAAGTACGTCAGTATATTGTAGTCTGGATGCAGTATAGTTTTATTGGTCTGGTCTGTTTTCCCTATAAATATCGCATGCAGAATTTACCACGGTACACTGAATTTTTCGCAAACGTATTTGTTTTATGAAATGATTCAATAACGAAACCGTTCGAATATTTCAAATGATTTAATTTAGATAATAAATTATTTTTATGTAACAATGTATATAGAGAACAAAAATCAGTCACGTCACGTCACTAAATTTTCGTTATAAAATGTTATCAATGGCAAATGACAAAGTAATATTATGACATAGCGGGCGAAAGAGCCCCTCCTGCTTGGATCAATTCTTAGACGAAAAAAATGGAGTTGCATAATGGCATCATTGTGCGGTTGTATCTTGTGAAATAATGCGTAAGCCACAATTGAGCCAGCTAGCTGCCAATATTTATCCCCATATCCTTTGTATCCCGTGGCCCTTTTGTGGTCTGGCTTCCTAGCAGGGAGCACTTGAATCCCCAGGTAAAGGTGGGTTCCCTCGAATCCCACCCAGGTGTCATTTTACCTATTTCTTCTCAGGAAATGTGCCACTGGGTAAACATACATTGTGTCTTTCAATTTGAGCTTCCTATAGGTGTGGTCGACCGCGACAATGGCCAATCCTTTGTTGTGCAACTGCAGCCGAAATTAACTTTGGCATGCGAATCTAAATTTATATTCAAAATTTCAAATTACTTTTCATTAAATATTTATAAACGCTGTATAAAATCAGCAAGTATTAAAAAAATAAATATTATTAAAAACAGTTTCGCACCTCTGCAATTTGTTCACCACCGGATATTGTTGCATAATAGATAGTTGTGTTGTGACATTTGTGTCATTTATGAAATGCACGTGTGCCACGATATAAATGAAACGGATTTCGCATCAAATATCAGTTATTCATCAATAGCCATTTTTTTTTTCGTCTATCCGGTTGCGTGAATTTCACATTTCCGGATGGAGTAAAAACAGTCATATCTGTCGATTGATCAAACGGTCTGAAATTTTATTTACACATACTTTATAGTAATATAAATTATATATATTTATTCGGTAATATGGGATGCTAGCTATTCATTCAGAATTGATGAGATGGACGATCGACAACAACTGATTCGAGCGAACAACGTCCAGTCCAATTTACTTGGACGATTAAGCAATAAAGTTTACTGCACCGTGCTCTCGAAAACAAACTTTGAATGGTATTATAAAAAAAAACAACGAGTTTCATCAGCACAGAGCTTTAAGGAAAATCAATGTTAGACTAATTTTGTTTAATTTATTAATGAAAACAATTTAAGTGAGTTTGAAAATCTCTATATATTATATATACGGTCACAAAAAATAGAAGCGTTGTTAAATCGAATCTGATTTTTAATATACATACAATTGATCACTATTGATTTTTCACCGATTTTATATTTATAATTTCGAATAATAAAAAAACAAAGTTTAGCTATTAAAACTCTTTATACCATTAGGGTAAATAAAATGAAAAACCAATTGGAAATTTTGTAGTATATATAATACAGTAATCCCCCCTATAACGTCGGGATAGGTTCCACGTAATTGGGGGGAACGTTATAGGGGGTTAAGGTTTTTCAATTTTATTTTTTGATTTAAAGGAAATCAGTAAATCAACACATTCCTCTCGTATTTTGGCTGACGTAATCTTACCGCAACTTGCCGGGTAGAGCAGATCAACGCGATATTTTATTAGTTAAATTTTATAAAATGCGCTAGCATATGATGAATAAATGTAATAAAAACTATTCCGGGAATATGTTTTATTCCAACCACTAAGTATAAATTAAACATCAAAGAAATCGACGCATATGGGAAATAATTATTATAGAGACCTTATTATGTTACTAGTTCTTAAACAATATTATTATTGAGATTAATAGATATGCACGTATATTACATAGTAAATAGTTAAAAAACTACAGGCATGTTTTACTCGATTATAATTCGTTCCACTGAATATATAAAGTAAGAAAATATTTTCTTACTGTATTGTGAATATCCCTGGAATGCTCTGATAGCCTCGTGCCGATAGCCTCGTTCCGATGAATCACCAAATATTTTTTTTTGATTTCGCCGGATGCGTGTCGATGTCAAGCGATCGGAGCTACATTATGTCATTGCGCGAACGTTATAGGGGGGTTTGACGTTATATGAAAAAACCGCCGCAAACGTTATAGGGGGGAACGTTATATGAGAGGACGTTATAGGGGGGCTTACTGTATATATAATAAAATTACGCTTGATATATTTCATGTTTCATGGCGAATTATATCACTTTGAAAAGCTAACCACGCATAGTCTTTAAATAAATAAATAAATGTTTATATATTTTTCTATTCTAATTATATAATATATATATGGGGATTGAAAATGATGAAAGGCTGTGAATGCAATACACATAAACCTTATTTTTGTGCGACGGTATATGAAAAATTACCTTCAAAATACATGATAATTAGATATTTTAAGATAATTTTTACGTAAAATTACCGCAAAAAATCTGCGTTCTTTACTACAAAGAATAATTCTTATGTGTTTATATATATTATAAAAAATACTTTTGATGTTTATTAAACTATTTAAAAATGTCTAAATTATTTATTTTATCTTGTCTGA
Source organism: Philopotamus ludificatus (assembly GCA_022495035.1). NCBI lineage: Eukaryota > Metazoa > Arthropoda > Insecta > Trichoptera > Philopotamidae > Philopotamus > Philopotamus ludificatus. The sequence continues at coordinate 116,818 of JAGXCT010037272.1, read as the reverse complement.
AAATGCCATTTCTAACTACATCGTTCATTTATATAGGCTGTCAGTTCTGGAATTAGGCAACCTTGGATGTAAGTCGAAGCAGCCGTTTTTCACTCCATGGGCCAGACGTATTGGCCCGAACGATTTTTAGCCAATGACTTGAACCAAGTTCTTTTTAATTTAATTTAAATAATGACTGTTTTTAATCGAATATCAGATCAAATTCTAAATATGCTTTTTATTCATTTTCCCAATGAATATCTTTTTTGGTAAATTTGAAAAAAATATAATGAGGGTAACTCGTAGATTCGACTAAAAGTGGGCAGAGTGGAAAGGGTTATAATTATATTGTAGATAATCGTTGATTTCACTGATAATAATATTTTTACCAGTACTTCACGAATTTGCAATCTTTATTATAATTGACACAGTTTAATGGGACGAATTAAATTCCTGAGACTATTTTGCCGCCCTTTTGATAATTTATTATTTTCCAAATCTAAAGCTTTCTTTTATTTTATTATACTGACTTTATTAGACAGACTGGATTTAACAAATTAAAGTAAAACTCCAAAACACAGGCAATATTTAAAAAAATAGACTTGGATGTTCGATCGGTCGTAAGTCGGGAGCTAACTGAAATAATTTATTTTATGCGGTACCTGTATTGATTGCACAGTTTTTAAATGTTTATTATATCAAGCTATTTGTGTAGTTTAAGATTTTTACGGTGTATGTTATTTATTTATTCGACTACGATGGATGGATAGTATAACATAAAGATTCGATGAAGATTCTAAAGGTGCAAGAGGAATGAGTCTCTCAAACTTTCATTTCCCTCAGTGTCAAACCACGACACTGGTTAATTTTAATATTATTTTAGTTGGATTGAAATTTATGTTATTTATTTAACGCAGGATAGATGGCATTAAATTAATTAACTAAGAAGATTTCAAGTTTTGAATAAAAAACATGAAAATAAAATTCCATCTGTCTTGGTAATACAAAAAACAATGATATATCATTGTTCAGCAGATAGAGGAATAAAATAAAAACTACAGGTTGGCAAAAGTCATGGCAAGAGACTGAAATGTTCAAACATTTGTATATTTATAGATAGAAAAAAAATCTTCCAATCTTCGACACACAGAGTAGACAAAGAAAACTTGAATTAGGGATGATGATTGCTGACTATTACAACGTTTTCCAAGACTTTAATAATTATACGGCTTAGATTTCGCGATATAAGAACGTATATTTACATGAGATAGTTGTATGGAGTAATAAAAATCTGCGTGAATCGAAGATTCGTTTTGTAAGCCTATCGGTTATTTTTGTCTGGTTGTGTCTTGTGACTGGAATATCAAGACGTTAGATATACGAAGATTAGATTTAATATTAGACTAATGTTATGAGCCCCATGTAAGGTCCAGAAAAAATCAGCTGAAGTAGCATATGCGAAATATACCAATACTATGCCCAATTATTCAATTTTCCGAACATATAGCGAGAATAAAAGCGGATAACCTGAAGATAGTTATAATTATCGCAAACATAGAGATGAAGAGTAAGATGGCGTGATGATTCGACCAAATTGCAGAATTGTCATGATAACTCAACGAAATCATGAAGTATCGTTGTTGTATATTATTGTAAGTATATTTCAATGACTAAAAATAACCTTAATAATACAAATAAATATATATAATGAGGTAAAAAACATATTTTTTTATTTTTATTTGTGTATAAACATGATTCATTTTCAATTGTTTACATTTTAATGTTTTTTTTTCATTTAAATTATGTCTAACATGATGATATCATTAAATATCTCAGAGCAGGATAAATTTAGGCAAAGTTTTCCTCAATGATGACTCTTTCTACTGTGTGTTTAGTCAGATAGACAATTCTATGTATTATAGATAACGAGCCATAGTAATGACCGTGTGTGGTCGACACGCCCAATTCTGTATGACGTTTTTTTTAACCCTTTCAACAACTGTTTCCGCTAATAAATTGAAGTAATTGAACCCTGCCGCCATATCTACCCCCAATCGTCGATCATTAGCGATATATTAATTGCTATACGTGCCATATGATATAATTAAGTACAATTAGTGGATAAGTACACTATGGCAGGTGACTGCGATTTATTAAATAAACTCATTAGCTTTGCATTTGGCCGCAATTTCGAATCCTATTAACTCATTATTGCCATTGTACGCGAGGGGTTATTATTGGACGGCTTTGTTTTTGCGTTGGTCCAAACACAACTTGTTTCGGTCATGTTTTTCAACGTAATGGAATGTAAATTTGTATTGGTATAATTATGTATTTGTAATAAAATATTTAAATATCATTAAGTTATTAAATGGATCGAAGTTTAATATGATTTCCATGAATCAGGATTTTGTCTGACGATCATGATTCACTCGTTTCACGGAGATGACTCACAAAATGGTTTATTTTGTGAATCATATACGTACTTTTATTTATTATAATCATATATACTTATGATATACGCATTTTTCATATGATCATGAGATGCAGTATAATTAAATCATATATGTAATAATTAAAACCATCACTATTGCAGTTCATTTTACAAATGCAGACCGATGCAAGAGTAGTGAGTATAAACTAACAAACAACTAGGAGCGGCGTAGGTAATTCGTCATTATTTGCACGTCATAAAGTTTTGCATTATCGCGGGTTCATCTGCAATAAGCTGAACCCCGATGTTCCAACTTCCTTCCACCTGTTGATTTATCTAACAAACTTTACATTTGTTTCAGCAGAACACGACCAGTTACTGACCTAACACATTCCGTTTTAACCGGTTCTCGTTCGCGTATTGATTTCAGGCGAAATTCGGCGTAATCAAATTTTAGGTAACGCGCTGATTATGGCAGAGGGTCGTGCTAAAAGTTTCGGCTGATTGCAAATTATGATAATAATAATTTATTTATAAAAGTTGTGTTCACCGATATTTATAATACTGTAGATACACTGCTCGATGAAAATTATTTAAATATTTGACTTATATTAATACAAATACCATATATTTTTTATTGATGCATCATAATAATTATTGTAATGAAAGGAATTAAAGATATACAAATTTACATATTAATAGTATATGCACAGCCAGATTAAATATTTTAAATAAAAAAACAATTATTTCATTCAGAATTTCCATTGCTGTCTTACAAAGCAAATAGGAAATATTAAAAGACAATTTGGATAATATTTTACAGTTTTCTAGCTAAATCGTTAATATATCTAGAAGTAAATAAATCTGCCCTTCCGAATCAATAACAGATTAGCTTTAAATTTAGGAATCAAAAAATTCAATCTTTCCCGAATAATCATCAATATATAGGCTACATTTTAGGCATGGAAAACATTTCCTAATGACCTCGATCTACTTATATTAACAATTTATTTGCTTCTTCGGAGAATAACACAACTAGGTAGTTGTAATATCCTCTGAAAAAACGAATTTTGGGTCATAATGATTTCCAATAATTATTTAACGTAGTGTTTTTTAAATCCTTACATGCTTAAACAACATGCTGTAGACAATTTCAAATTGTCATTGATGGATATGTTATTTTAGCTGTGCCGATGGGGTCTATTTGTGACCCTAAGTTTTTGATTTTTCTTGAATAACTCTACTATTAATATAAACCTTACAAATCACTAACTTTTTGTAATTTGTCTAAAAAAGTCTAAACAAAAATATTATAAGTAATCATTGTCCGCAATTACGAAAAAATAACAACATTCGCTTCTGTAACCGCAGCCGCGATGTTTCTCTCGTTCGCATCTTGTTCGATGTGCCAAGTGGGAGTAAAACGTACTAGTGACACGTGCCGCGAGTACTCAGTCTACGCTACGGCGAGTTAAAAAATCTTAAATATCAAACAAATTATAAATAACTATTTTTAATCATAGAATAATAATTTTTAAAATATTAGGTAATTAAAATCTTTTAAATCTAGAGTTTGTTTCCCTTATAAATAGACCCTCGTGTGTGTTTTGTGTTTTTGGCAAACGATTTTTAAGCTGAACGAATTAATGTATAACTACTATTGCAATAATTTAATATTTATAATTAATAAATACATTATTATGAATTTAATATAATATAAAAATCTATAGTTATGACTGTGAAAAGTTTGATAAAATTAAATTATAATTCGTAAGCAAGTTTTCAGAATAGCTGATGAATCAAGGAGCTATTTCTTATTTTAAACCTTTGACATAAGTTTTGCGCAAACAATTACTGAAACAAAGCAATAACGAAGGTCGATGATTTCAGAAGGATAGGTCATAGTAACTATGACAAATAAAGGGTAATTGAATCTAGATTTTTTTTAATTAAATAGAAATAGATGCAAAATAGAATGGTTTATAAAAATGAGTCATTGTGTAGATTATTATGTCTAAAATTCGATTCGATTTATTTTTTCAATACAAAAAAACCCCATATATTAGAGGGCTTTTTAAAAGAAAATTAACTCAATGAATAATCCATGTGTAGCATTTCATTTATTATTATTTTATTTTTATTACAAGGTTTTAAGCATTGAAAAAGAACGTTAACGTAGCAATAAATTCGAGATCGTGAAGTCATAAATTAAATTAAAACACATAGTGGATATAAATCATGACGTGTAACACGACATAAATCATAAGTGTCATTTGAATTTTTTTCCCTAATATTTTGGTTAAAATAATACATATTTTTCAGAAGATATACCAAATTTTACAGAAGGAATCGGAGCAACACATGCGATACAAAAATTGAATGCACATAATTTACGCCTAACATGCAACATATGAGGAATCTTCGGTTTTTTTTATTCTTCTGCCTCATCATGAGAAAGAATACATTTATTTTGTTTACTCAAATAAATTCTAAATATTTATGTGCGTAAACCATGTGGACTTCCCCTATCATAACTACGAATATTTAAATATTCAAAATACATTATGGGAAAGTATACATACATTTAATTATAGTTAATTAACGTATTTCATCCAGCAGTTAATTCGACATATGATACGCTAACAATAATTACTGATATTTGATACCTATTTCATTTTTTAATTAAAATATTAAAAATTAAGCTTTTTTTACGTCGTTTTGAAGTTAATAAAAATTTCGGTTATCACTAGATAATTTGCGTTTTGGGTGGTCTTAAAATAAAATATGGCCTTTGAGACCTTATAAAGTTGGTAGCCAAGTACAGGATCATATTGATCCATAAAAGTTTTGTACCTCGAGGCGCAATAACCCATGTTGGATGTACTTAAAGGCCATCGGTTACTGTAGCGTACAAATAAATAATATTCCAATAAATATTGAATAATCGGGATGCCGAGGTTTTTGGCAATCGTGTCCAGGTGGCCGCGAACGGTGGTTCGCGGCCACCTACCTAGGCATCATTATTTGCCCAGTCGGGGTAATATCAAAATTGGAGTCGATAAAACAATTTGGGCAGGGTAACGAGACGTTGTTTACCTTGTGCTCGTAACTTATTCGGGAACATAATGATGGGTTTGTCAGACCGAAATTGTTCAATATGGCCGCGAGGTATAATTCTCGTTAGCGTATCGTGCCCGAGGATCAACCGCCATCATCATATCTTTGGTATTTTTTTAATTGAGGTCCTCTGGCAGAGACCAGCTCCTCAATGGGCTCCATAGAAAGTTTCGTCCAAGGTCGGAGTGTACCGAAAAAAATTCTGGAGTCTGGCTGCTTTCCAATTACCGGATAAAGGCAATCAATACCATGTCTATGATGATGGACCGGCCGGTGATTTTTTTACCATCTTTTTTTTTCGGGTCGGGTAATTGTCTTGTTGAAAAACGGAACGAGGTGAATTCTTTCACGTTTTTTGTTTGTTTGTATAATAAAATTTTAACTGACGATGAGCCAAACCCATTGACCCGAGACTCGGGGGGCGTGGAATGATAATTTTGCGTTCACTTTCAGATTGTGAGGCTGATTTGATTAGATTTTTGAACGCAGATCGAGCGCAAGAAAGTAGGAAAGGTGCGTTCCATTTGTTGTTTTAATTAAAATGTTGATTAATAACCAGTTATCGGCAATAATTAAATAATCAATGATTCGTTTGGAACGATGAAAAAAAAATTAAGCCTATACAATTAAAATATTTTTCTTTGCCAATATTTTTTTTATCGAGAGCATGATATAATTTAGATAATTCAATATTAATTTTTATGACATTCTGATACTGATTACGGATGATAATCCTACTAAATCAAATCTTCAGACAGTTGAATTTAATGAAAAATGATTATTTTAAAGTTTGTAGTTTAATACACAGCAATTATGAGAATAGACTATTAAAGCTTTATGTACATAATATATAAGGGATAATTGCATCGGTATGATTGTGTTTACCCAGATTTTATACCCTGGAGAATGTGAACGATGCCGCGCGGAGCTGTATGTGTAAATTAATATCCTCACCTTTTCTCAAGATAAACACTTCCTTTGGGTGTGAAATACCTCAGAGTGCTTTACTTTGGGGTAGTTTTATTAAGGAGCTTTGGTGTTCTGTTCTAGCCAGGGTCGAGAGTGGTATCTGACCACTTATTTGTAATTAAATCCGGCAGAGGAGAGGCCATTGAAACAAGGCGACCGCTGTATAACTGGACGCGGTTAATACGAAAATAAGTGGGGCAGTTACAGGTAAAAATTAAGGAAACAAACACGATACTTGTTATCTGGGGCATTAAGTCAAGTGTGAAAGGCCCCCTGGGGAACGAATTAGGCGATCGCCCAGTGATTTTGTGGAGTAATGGCTTCCCGGTGATAAGCGACTAATATTGGGTCCTTGTGGTCGACGTAATTATTTTCTATGGAATTTTACTTAGCACCTTATCACGCGGGAGTAATTGAAATGTTCACGCAATCCACTAAAGCTGAGAACGAGTCTAAATATTTTTATGGAATGTCATTTAATTTTGCGATTGAATATGATATGGTAAGTACCAAAATATCATACGTTTTCCGGTATGCTTTAAATTATTTTGATACTTAAACGGAGCTTATATTATTTCTAAGGCCTTCGGGGAATAATTTCAATAACATACATATGTTCATATATATTTGAAAAT
>JAGXCT010037272.1:22697-109606 GCA_022495035.1 Philopotamus ludificatus | reverse complement strand
TATGAAAATATAAATTAAATTTATATTTAGTGTTACGCCGCGCGGTGTAGAGCAAAAGCGCTATCAGCGTCCTGTATTGGATGGAAGCAGGGCGGCAGCGGGAGGGGGGGGACTCCTAACTAAGCGCTGTGTTGCGCTTCGACTCGGAGCAGTCCTGCGCCGTCCATTCTGAGTCACTTTAGAAAATAAGAATGCTAGTCTATTTGAAGCTTGGTAAGCTTGTATTGTCTAGCACAAAATAACCCTTTACCTGCGACATATAATAAAATATAATAATCTTCTGTGGTGTTTAAGTATTTATACAATCAAGATTTACTTAAATTATTGTGAGGAAGTCCCTAAACCAAAAGCTAAAGCAGATGGCGTTGTTAATTATTCATACAATTATTCGTTGTCAGTTTTCAACAATTAAAAACAGCCGTTTTTAACAAAAAAAATGGAATAACGGTATTTAGAATATTCTAATACAGTAAATCCTCAAGTTACGCTACGTTAAGGTATTAGCATAAGTCTAGGAAAGCACAAATTTTAGCATTATTGGCAAAAAATATGTTTTAGTTTCAGAGGATAGTTGAAAGTAAAATAGATCTAACAGAATCTACATAGATATATTTAGGGACGAACTACTTCAAGTATCGTTTCAGTATTAATTGTCTTTTAGTCCTTTTATTTTCTTCATAAATTAGAGTGTAGCATGCAATATTAGTATTCACTGCTTTTGTAACTTTCGCTTTTTTAAGTCCGAAATCGCGTAAGTCGAAATCGCATTGAGGACTGACTGTACTTTCAAATATTTCAAAAAGCTCAAAGATATAAATATTACAATTCCAACACACATTACCTTAAAAATTCCAGCTCATTTTCAGGTAAAGCATTTAAAATAATGGATGTTTAATAATATTCCGTTTTAATTTGTTTGATGTCTTTGGAATTTAGATCTAATGCTCTATAGCAAGGCTTCGAAGCCAGAACCAAGCCGAAAACCAGAGAAAACGATTGTTGCTGTTGAAATTATAAGCAAAAGTAAACCAAAAAAACGGTTTATTTCGGTTCACTACATGTTCAAATGTTTTTACTACAAGTAAAAACATTAAAAAATAATCACATCTAAACCGGTAAATACTAATTTAATAATACCTAAAACTATTTTTTTTCATCGGTAAAGAGCAGGACTTCGAATCCTCTTTTTTGTTTCGGTTATCATTCCAGGTCAAATTAAAAAAAATATGTTAATACGGTTTCAGTTTTCTTTGTATTTATTTATAAAATATGTTTTTTTATATTATTCGTCTATTAAAGATACATATAGAAAATAAACCTACATTATCAATATCATTTTATTAATTAATAAATAATATCAATTAAAGTTAATTTGCGGTATCTAATCAACATAATATTACAGTTAGATTGTCATAGGATTTAAAAATTCTAATAAGTAATGGAGACATAGAGAAAACCTGTCCTTTCTTTATAAGAGTTTAATGTTTTAAATATAATAAATAAAAGCATTAAGTGCACGTATTTCTAATAGTACTCTCTAATCTATATAATCTCAAATATTGATGATATTTTACAGTAACTTTATTAGATATTTTAGGATGATTAATAGGAAAATATTTCATAACTAGAAGTGTGTATGTTAAGTCTTTAAATAATTAAATAATGGCCTCCAATTATAATATTATTGGCTCCTGTTAGCGTATGATCGATGACGGTAGCTATATAAAATTAAAGTAACCAATAAGACCGCAATTTTAACAAACAAGATTACACAGAATATCAGCCACTCACAGCTGTTAGAAGCCGGTCTCGGTACACCATTGGCCGACGGTTACCCATCGATCATCAGCTGCTTAACCGGATAACACCAGATCTACAATCAGCATATACGCAGTAAGTGCTCAGCAAGGCAGAGTGGACCGTCTCGTCATGATACACGCTCGCAACAATCGCCCCCAGATCATATCAGCGCTCCCACAACTTTTTTCCACGCGGGCACCGGCGCGTGTAGATGCGAATCTGGTTTTATGATTTGGCTTCGAATCCAAATTACCGTCTCGTCGAAATAATAGGAGATTTTTTTTTAATTGGCGAATACGACGAGCCTCCATTGGCGGTGATGAAACGTCCATTGTTTCGGTTTCATCGCCGGGTTTCATGGGACGTGATCACATTCGACAACGCCCCGTCGGCTAATTAATGAGCCTAATTATCATCACAATCGGGGGGGCCCCTCTCGCCACTTGTTTATGGGGTTTTAATTAAAACACCATTGAAATTTTTTTGAGTGTCGGGTGCATGTTTGTGTCACTTCTCCGAATCGGGAATTTGAATTTTGTCCGTTTTGTGGAAGCTTCCGGAACGCTGTGCATTCCCGTACGTGTGCATAAATTCATAATCTGCAGGTTTTAACACAAAGGAAAACTCAATTATAATTATGGTTTAATTAAACAGACGGAAATTTTTCATGTAAACCTTGGAAGCTTTCTGCGCGTTTATTCTGAAAATCGATACTGAAAGGTCAGGAACTAGATTTCAAGGCTCTTTCATTTTTTTTTGTATAAAAACGTCATTAATAAAATATGCGAAAATATCTCTGTAATTTCTCACATCAATAAAAATGTATTTATACATTTAATGGTAGATATTTTCAGATCTCAATGATAACGTACGTTATACGTAAAAGAAAAAAAATACTGTTCATATTCAATTTGGCATGCTTGCCAAACCAATAGAATTCTATACGATTCATATGTACTTTTTTACAAGATAAATTGAAATTAATTAAGATTCGTACAAATATAGCTTTAATTTTATTCAGTTAGTCGCTGCTTTAGTGGCGAAAATCATCCAACTGTGATTTTTTAGAGCTAGCATTGACTTGTTTGATAAAAGGTTACATTTCTTAGATCGTTTATTTCTGAAACCGGAGTTGAACTGAAATATAAATATCGGTTTATTTCAGTTCTGTACAAATTCAATCCACGTGTGATGTTCTAATAATTAGAGATAAATTATTATCTTTTTCAATAACAATTAAATACATCCCTCCTAGATTTACGCGGTCGATACGTTCCATAAAATCCTCATAAAACATGACATTAAAGAAATATAATTTATTATTATTAAAAAAAATATATATCTATTTTATATTTAATATATTTTTTATTGACACAGCATATTTAATTATTTTATTATAGCAATCAAAGGAACTATTATTAATTTAAAAACAAAAATGAATCATTTTATTTCTTATTATCGCTGCTGTCTTCGAAAGCAAAAGTTTCTCTTTCGTTTTAGTTAATTTCAAATCGCTATCATTATTAGAGCAAAAGTTACGAATTTATTATTCCTAAAAAACATAATTCACAATAGTTATTTTTGTTAGAAAATTAATAACTTAAGTTTGACTTTTATTTTTAATAATTTCTTCAGAAGATTTTACATAATAATTTACAACAAGCATTTCATGCAATATCTCAATGCGTTAATTTTAAATATTTCACTATTTATGTAATATATTATAACTTTTTTTTTGTTTCATCAATATAAATGTTATACAGTTCAAGTAAGCCTCGTCATATACATCATATGTTTGTGTCAGAGATTTTTTGAACATTCTAGCCAAATTTGAGATGTATTTTTCGGTATGGCGTTTAGTCCCTTCAGCGATGAATTGAGACAATATCTCCATAATGTTGCTGAAACATCGTATTTTCATTGTATTTATTATCTTCAACAATAAAGTAAGTATCTAATTTGGTTACTAACTTCAAAATACGTCAGGGATAAATGTATTAAGACAATAAGATTTTTACAGCCCGTAAATTTAAAAAACAAATGCTAATGTTTTGATTTCTAATTTGAAAACAGCTATTAAGAGGAAGCGTTATAAGAGGACTGACTGTATAATAAATAAATGCAACCAGTTCTCGACTTACGACCATTTCGATTTACGATCATTCGCATTTACGGTGAGTAGATTTATTTTACAAATATTACTTGCGTTGTGGAGTTTTACCTTGATATTTTTACTTTGGCCCAAACAACTTTTTACATGAACAGGTAAAGATAGGACATTGGAAAAATTTTATAAAAAATACAACATCCATTATACGATAAAAAAATATCTCAAAAGGATAGTTGAACGAAACACTATCATGTATGAATGACACGTGGAACAAACTCTTAAAAGTTTTATTACTAATATGAATTATAAAAGAAATGAGGAAATTAGAGAAAATTTTATAAACAACTTAACCTAGCCGTGCCTATTTGGGATCTCAATTGATATAAATTTAATATAAATCCTACATGTAACCAACTTTTTGTATTTGTCTAAAAAAGTCCTAAAGAATAAATATAAATAATCATTGACCTTCCTCAATTTTGAAAAAAATTAAAAATACCAATATTTGCTTCTGTTTCGGCACTTGCGCGATGTTTTTCTCGCTCGTATCCGGTACGATGTGCAAGTGCGAGTGAAACTGTACCAGTGTCACGTGCAACGAGAACTCTGAGATCTCGTTGAGTCCTTAATCTGCGTCGGGACATCGCCGAGATCGCGCGCCACTTATGCGTCATATCGATTAGTAAAAAAAATCAAGGAGTCAATTCTTAGAATAATTTAAAGAATTTTAGCATATAGAATTCATCAATATCTTGACCTGACAAGACCCCATTCGGACGACTCGGTTGGTTTCGAGCCGCCGTGACGGATCGGTTAATCGAAAAGTTGACAATAAAAACATATTTAAATGTTTGGAAAATGTCAAGGCACTTACAAACCAACACTTGGTTAAGACTGAGGAAGGACCAGTTACAGGATAAAGTAGTTGAAAGAACTAGATAATTCCGAATAACTTTGAAAAAAATGTGCTAAAAGACATGTCTTCAACGTTTGCTCAGTTGCTCGGTGATGGAATTAAAAATATTGATAAAACGAACTCATATACCGATAAATCTTCAAAGATGCATCACTTTACCCAACAAGCATTTACCTATTATTATAAAATTTATAAAGAATAGCCAAAAAATATACAAACTAAGCTGAAAATGTTTTTTTTTTAAATTTGAATTTGAATTTACATATTATTATTAGAAATACAAACCCCATCATTACAATCGTAGAAAAATTGCAGGAGTCATAAATATATATAAGTATTATAGCACAGATGATGAAACTACTCCAGAATAATTCAATAAATTCGACTTACGTCCAAGATAGCAGAACAGAACCCCGCTGTAAGTCGAGAACTGACCTATTATCTGTTGAAATTATCTGTACTGTTTATTGTATTGGACAGGTCTTTCGTACATTTTATCACAGCGTCTCGACAGTCGATAGCCGGCTGAAGAAGTCGCGGCCACGTGCGTCAGGTGTAACAGGTGGGGCCAGGGGCGGAGTCTCGGGTGAGGGGGGCGGAGTCTCCGCGGAGCCCCCGGCGCCCCCGCCGCAATTATGCGGAGCAATTGAGATTGATCGCGTTTCCGTGAACGCCATTGTTGGTGCAGCCCTCGCCTGGCTGCAACCGGCCTACGTGTGTGTTGTATTGTGGTTCATTTCTTACGGTCTTCATTAATGACACGCTCAATTACCGCCAATTTACTCTGTTGTTAAGGTAAACATAATTACAGGCCGATTTATGTGCACGTACGTATTTTTCGGTTTGTATGTTAATTGGGCGGGGACTGGTTTGAATGATGTTTCGACAGGAATCAAATGGCCGCTGACTTCCTGTGCCACCGTTCACTTTTAAATTGGATTGTGCATTTTTTTTCACCATATTCAGATGTGTGTATACAAATTAACGACGATTAAATTATGTGATTAATTTATTTTCTTGAAGCGTTGTTTGCGTATTTTTTTCGTTTGAAATTGTAGTTAGCGCTGCTCAATAGATCAATCTGAGCTGAGCGAGCACAAACAATGGTTCAATCAGCCAGTCTGTTGGCGAATGCAAATGGTTCACGATGTTGCACTTCAATTGCAGGTGAAGTTGATTGGCCCAAGCTCGGGGTCCTTTGTGGGTCCAGCCAAACAGAAAGGCCTCATTAATTTGTTCAATCAGCGGACCTTAACCGTGACGTTAACAAATTGTATGGCACTTGCTCGAAGCCCTGTTCCCAAATCGAATATTCATTATATTAGTAGAGCGGCACTTCTCAATTATAAATTTTGTAAAAGCCAAGCCAAGTTTGCTTGGCGAAGTTTATAATGAACGTATTAAGAATATGCTTTAGTCGATGCACAATAATGTTAAGCTTTGAAAATCAATAGAAGAATAAGCTTTTTATCATTTTTTTCTAATTAATTTAACTGTTTCATTTTAAAACAACGATAAATCAGTAAGCACAACATGTAAATGTATCAAATGACAATAAAAAAAAAATATATTATAAAATGATAATTATTTTTGTAATATTCGTCAACAAATTATTAAGCAATTTCTAGTAATTTTTATATTAATTAGAATGCAAATGTATAAATATGTGCAATCTATAAATTGTGAAATATATTATTAATATTTTTTAATATAAGAGCATGTATGGTATTCGCATATTTATTATTTTGTCAATTTTGGAAAAGATGATATTATTACTAGAAAACGACATTTCCATTAATAAAATCTTGTCTTAAAATCAAACGTCGATGAGCTAAAAATTGCATCATGTGTTTGTGATTATATTTTTATATTTTTTCTCCATGAATATGATTGTCCACTCTATCATCGATTTAAATATTTCGGACGTAAATTTGGACGCAAATTGTAATAAAAAGAAACGTGACTGTAGAAATTGTACGCAAATAGAGAAAAAACGTGCATTTCGGGCAAGAAAAAACAAAGTTGCATTGTATAAAATAAATAATGCCTAATACAAAGTTTCGAGATTTAATTTAGATTTAATAGTCTTTCAACGATATAAAATAAATTGTTAGGGCAGTTCATAGCAGATTGATTTTACGCATTTTTTTACCTCCTCTTCGCTGTGTATACAATAACAAATTCATTATATATATATATTATTGATGGCTATCATTGACAAGTCTCATAAAAATGTTATTATTCTATTGACTGAGAATGTTGTGATTAGAAGATTAGAAGATTAGAATGTTCATAAGATTTGCAACACACTGTATCAGTCGTAGCAGTAACAAATAAATTTAATTTTGAATCATTTGAAATAGCCAAACTTAATTAAAATTATTTTTTTGTAATTCTCCTTTGAAAAAAACGATGTGTATTTCAAGATTTTGAAAATTGCGTCACAATGTAAATCAAAATTAAGTGCTCATTTGGTACATTATAACATCAATTCATTGTTTTTGTAAAGAGAATTATTTAAAAACAAAACTTATAATATAAAGGAGAATTTTTAATTGGTTTCTAAATTTAAAAAAAATAAATTTCATTGTTAGATATATAAAGGTATGCGTTTGCATAAATATAAAAATATTAGCATACGTTTATTGATTTAGGTACTTTTTAAATTGTCAACATGTTAAAGTTTATTTTGCAAAGATAATTATTTTTTTTTTCGATAAGAACAAATTTTGAAAAATATAACCATTGCAACTTTGAATTTATATTTTAATCAAATTTGGCTTCTCTGAAATGTATTTTTTTTAAATAAAAAATAAGCTTTAAACGCAGACATGCAAGTAAACGAAAATCAACTTTATTGAGACTTAATAAGAAAATAAATAGATAGGATGGATACAAATAAGAAAATAAATAGGATGAATGTAAGGCAATACACTCATCATATCTTTGTATTTTTCTCTTGTTGTATATTTATTTAACTACGATGAATGGACTAACGGAAATATGCCAAAGCGCCATATTCATCCACATAAAGATTCTAAATTTTTAATATTATTTTACTTGGCTTGAAATTTATATTGTTTATTTTATAAATATTTATTCAACGAAGGATAGATAGCATTAAATTAATTAATTCCAATGCGCCAAGCTACCTCCATAAATATTTTTATAAAACATGCGGAGGTAATGGGTTTCTTCCTCTTATATGCCCCTTTGCTAGTGTTATAAAGGCTCTGAATTCATAGTTTTCGTCGTACATCTATCCGACCACTAACTTAGCTCAGACGCGATTAACTTACATATTGGAAATAAAATGCATGTTACATACAAGCCATAAGTTATGTACACCGGTAAAACTGTAGGCCTTCTTCCATTTGTGCAATTCATCTAGCATATCTACTGCCAATGTTTGATTTCTTCGTCCGTATTTTTTTTTTACTGTTTTGCCTTTTATTTCGTTTTATTTGACTTGAAAGAAAATTAATTCGAGAAAAACTAGTTTAATTATAGAATTATTTCACTCTCAAAAAAATATTCTTACAACATTATCACACATATTATAGGATATTATACACTAACCAACACCAAAGAGTATATTTACCACAAAGTGACGAAGAAAAATATCCGACCGATACCCGAAGCGCATCGGGAGGCCATCAATGTTAACCGTCCAAATTATTTGACAACTTCATTATGCTTTCGGCGTCGCGGTGAGCAGGGTCAATATCGATTTTTTTCAAAACATCTGAAAGATTGATGGAAAAGTATGACGACTGCAGAAATTGACGGGTCCGTTACAACACCCACGTGCCTCGACTAGTTTTAAATAATAGAAAAAAAATAAAGAAATACCGAACGGTAATAGTTTTTGCTGGGCGGGTCTCGGTCGATGGATACGTGGCGCGGTCAAAGTGCTCGCATGAAACAATGAATATTTAAAAATGTACTGTGGAAGCAATTTATCCTATCATTTGACCTGTAAAACATGGAGTGATGGACTCGCCTATACGCGACCGTTATCATTCATGAAAAAAAAGGGCTGAAACAATCTATTATAATTAGTAACCTCAATACGTGTTAGGGTGTAGAACAATAATGGACAAATTGTGCTTTGCACTCATCCATTTATTTGCGTATGATATGAATATTGATGTACAGACGTATGTAGGTGAATGGCAAAGTCATGACTGACAAAAAATAAGTATGCCGATATTGGATCATGAATTGAATTATAAAATCTGGTCCAATTTAAACACGAAGAATATTAATATGTTCCTCATGATCAACACATATTAATCGACGATAATCTAGTCCGCCATTAAGGTGCCGATCATAATGTAAATATGCCGCATAGATAACATCATAAAATAGCATGAATTTTAAATATATTTTATGTATACTAAATATGCGTAGTCGATCTTTAAATTGATAAAAAAAAAATTACAGGAGTGAATAGATTAAATCGAAACGTTATTCATTTTCGAAACTTAAATTGGTTCGAAAGCAAAGTTGGAGGGATTTGTTTAATGCCTTTGACATTATATCTCCGATGAATAAGTTAAAAACTTATTTAAAAATACATTTGTTGGCAAAAGTAACATTTCAAGTTTGCGCATGCTATTTATTTATACGCATCGAAAGCTTTTAAAATTCGTTTACACGCAAAAAAAAAATGTTTTGGAATCGCTGGATCACTTAACTAAAACACAAGGCTACGTCTATATTTCAAAATATAAATCATCCATCATTAACTGAAAACATTTAGTTTTGACGTCCGATTATCCTCCGGTCGATAAACGTGGACGCACAAAAAATTAATATAATAAAAAATATATATAATATACGCAAAAGTTATTTGGCCATTTTTTCATATTTTGCAAATGGCAATAGCCGCTAAGTCAAACACGCACTTCCCCGTTTTGATTGACATGCTTTTCCGGTGCGTTTTAAAATAAGTCAATTTACTGCAAACGAATCGTGCTGAATAATATGTATATATTGGCCCATGACCAGTGTTAAAATGGATTATTTAATAATAAAAAAAATGTACGGACGTGTGTAGGTCATCTATGGGCCCTGATGAAGATCTCTCGCCCAAAATACAAAGTTGAACCTGACGATGATTTCAATATTTTAAAATAATCGGATCGTCAGAATGGGGCAAACGGTTTTTTTTCAGTTCATTTTTTTTGTTCACTATCCCAAGATAATCCATTAAATTGGTTACATGAAACATATTAAGGTAGCAGCAAAGTAAATATGTTAATGTGGTGAGAGTTTACAGCCTTATACTTATGGTGAGCGCAAATACGATGCAGGGACTTTAGAAATATGCCATGGGGAATCATCACTCGTGTTTTATTCAAATAAGATAATATTCAAACATTTATAAGTAAATATAAATTAAGGAGATTTAACTAGAATATAGAATAGCTTATTATATATTTTCCATCGAGTATTTAAATTATGAATAAAGGGTTTTATCCTTATTCATTTTAAACAGTCACACGTCGTAGTGGGTATACTTCCATCAGATTTTAAAAATTACCTTTAAAGATATATTAAGTTTTTTCTTTTCGAAATCTTAGTGGCATATCTTATGCATTAAATTCTGCTTTAAAATTTGACATACGAATAACCAGTTTAAAAATTAAGGTAAGTTTCTCGAACGCCATGCAAATTATTACCCTATGGTGATATCAGTATACAAAAAAATCCCCTCATTTGACATTTTTTTTGAGCCTTGTTTCGCTCTTGGCAAAGACTTGGGCAAAAAAATGCCATTCGAATCATATTCCAAGTCAAATGTCGGTTTTGTTACAACTCTTGTATTTAGGTAGACTTTTAGTGTTCTCGAGGATTTAGTATGTAGGGGAATTAGTTTTTCGTGAACTGGCAACCCTTTTTGCGCGATGTTTATTCGATAATTCTTTCTTATTCCCGGGAAAAAAAATCCAGATGGAGGTCATATACGTAAGTAAGAGTATGTTTTATATTTAACAGCGTGTGGTACATCCATACATTGAATAGCCACGGCAAATAATTGGCAAATAAACTCATTCAACCTTTATTTTTAGATTTTATTTTTAAGTAATGTATTTTTATACGTTAGATGTAAATATTCGTCATTAAAATTTTACGTACATATATGTTAATTCATTACTATTTAACAATAAACGCACCCGTTTTTGCGAGCATTAAGAATATAGTAAACCCCCTTATAACGCTCCCTGCTATATCGCGGTTTTCTATAATGAGTTCGATAGTCCCTCCTATAGAAATAAAAAAATAGGGTCAATGTTGTTTAAGTGAAAATAAAAAAATAGGGACATTTGAAATAGGCGAATGAAAAAATGATCGATATATTGATTTCGTTAAATTTACAAAATAAAATTAAAACTATAATAATATAAGTATTAACATTGAAATATTTTTTTATTGTTGATAAGACTTTATTATATTATTTCCAAAAATTATAAAACCATAAATGGATTATCCTCGGGTTAAAAATATGTTGTAATTAATTTTGATAGTAATTGTAAATTGGCAAAAATATTTTATTCTTTTACTGTTAGTTTCTAAAATATTTCCGAGAAATTTCAAATGTGATAAATAAGAAATACAATTATTTGCAATATTTTTTAGAACATGTTAATCTGAAGATTCCTCTATATTAGGCTTGGGGTAACGTTTTAGCTGAACCTTCCTAGTAATTTTAAAATTACGGTATTCCAAGGTTTTTTTAGATACATATTACTTATTATCACGACAAAAAAATAATTATATAAACTTGTAATAATTTAATGAGAAGAAATCATCTTTCAACATTCAAACTAAATTCATTGGAGCTCTTTAAATTATTTTTTTGTTTCTCTTATAAATTTATGTACACATGGAGGCAAAAAATAATTATAAATGCGATTATAGTTTACACAGGCCTGCTCTATGTAGTTTTACATTTTTCGGAATACTTCAGAGATTATTTTTCAAATTATAATTATTATTATTTATTAAAATCTATATAGAGAGGAATCGGCATATTTGATTTATTTTGTGAAAAAGTTTATGGCTGTTAAATATTCATTTAAATAATAGTTTTGTGCTTCTAATAATGTTATAAATTCCTAGGATATGTATAATTTAAATTAGACATAAGATTTTAATGATTTTGATTTACCTCAAGAATATAAATTTTCTCAAAAATATCTCGTATTAATAATCTAATACTCCAATTATAAATAAAATATGCTTATATTCATTATTAAATTAGTAAATATTTACCAAAAAAATAGGTTATCATTCATCCCGTCTAAATTCAAATCCTTTGACATTGCTGAAGAAATTCGATTGTACACCAGAATGATTTATGAGTCGGCTTTTAGTTCACATGTATCGCTGAATGAAGGTTTTTGTATTGCCAAAATGAGTTCGTCTAGATTTCATCTATATTAATCTTTCATCTTTAAGAAAATTTCCATAGAAAGATGTCAGGTTCAGTCCACATTGTTATGCGACGCGACTCGAATATCACGATGAACTTGCGAAAAGCACTTGGGGGAAAGACCCCCGAGAGCCGAAATCAATATTATAGATTGCGATCTTACTTCTAAGAATTTTGCAGAAAAAAATGTTTGTTTGCTCAATACAAATTTTGATCGAGCAAGCATTATTATAATTAATTAATCAGAGATTCTCCGGAGCGTAGTATTCGGAGATATTTTATTAAATCAATAGAGTTAACGGCGAAAATACGCATCGTATTAAAAAAACGCTTTTAATTATATTCGCGCAAAAATGATTATCTAGAAGATTTTCGGCAATATTCATGCACCCGACTGTGCAGAGTGGCGATAATAATTTTTCGGCTCGAAATAATTTAATTTTGTTGCTTTAATATTAGTTGATTAAATGTTTGGACCGAACACACTGGTTGTTTATTAAAATTTTCGTGAAGTTAGTTTAATCAAACGATGCCAGCTGCTAATAAAGTCCCGCCCGGTGGCGTGCCCTCTTGCTCTCCGTATTAAATTCCTTATTAAACTCGGGCCGAATACAATGTCCGAACGGGGCAAACTCGTTAATTTTATTGGGCCTCTAAAATTATTAAACCCATTAAAAGTGTTGCCCTCAATTAATATCGAAAACTTGACGAATTGTACATGGCGAAATTTCGCACAAAGTGTTGGAGGCCTCCGGTGCCAAAACCGTGGCGGTAACAAATTGGATAATTTAATTTTGCGAATGATGAAAAGTAAAATGTGCCACTTTATTATTCTATTAAAATAATTTAACACTGTTAGCTAAATCAGTGCTCAATCAGACTGGGATAATAACGAAAACATACATAATTTAATATTATTTTTTTTAATTTCGCATGCCATATCGCCACAAATGATGCTAATAAGTTTTTATAAAAAAATATATATTACATTTTAGGACGGAAAATGTTTATCATGAGTAAAATTAATTTATTATTGCTAGCTCTTTGGGTCTTCATCCACAAAAAAATATATTACAACCTCCATGAGGTTTAAATAATAATATTACTGAAAAATAATATTTTTTAGATTAAGAAACGCTGATATATTACTACTACCTGTGTAGTTAAAGAGGTTCCAACATATTCAGATTGTTGTCGACAGCTCATACGATTCCCCAGTTCGGACAGACGGTTCGGACACGTATTTTTTTTAAAATCCAATCAGTTGTTCACGAACGTGTTCAGCTCCATTGGATAAGGTGAAATGATTAATCGCCTATTATACAGTTAATTCTGGGTTCTTTTTTTTTTATTCAACAACCATAAACAATCAAAAATGTATATGACCCTATTATATCACACACGTTCATTGTCAATATGCAATAACTCACTCATCGTTATAATAACAACGCTAATGATTTTTATACAAGCGATCAATAATTAAAACGCTCGGTCGTTAATGGGTTAATGCGGGTAAAACGTCGAAAATTAACATTTGCCGAAGCAAAATGATGTAGCATTTTTTTCGGCTATCTTTTACATCTCGGCTGATTGAAAAATTGCGATGTTCTAAGCAAAAGCAAATTATTTAAATTGTTTGCTTGTTAGGCCGAGCAGATTTTTTTTACCATCCTCCAGAGATACTATCCATCAGCTACAACAATGTAAAAAATATTACTCGTCCGATAGCTGGCTGTGATTTATTAGTCTATTTATCAACATGTGCCAAAACTCACATGGTTGATAGAATTATAAGGATTTTGTGGCATGTTGGAATAATAATCAAATTTAGTATAATCAAAATCGTTGTAATATTATGGAACAGACATAATATTACAACCATATATTATAAATATTTATGCAAAAACCAATAAAAATCCTCATATTTAGTAATATAAGATGTAATTATTACATCTATGCATTTCTGTCATTTTTGTAACCATTCTTTAAGATACCTAAATTGTAAAAGTAACTTGTTAGAATCATTAAAAATGATGTGACTGAAAATATGAAAAAGTATATAAGCAATAATATAAAAATACCTTAATTAATAAGAGTGGATATTTAATGATATCCGTTTAATTTTTCCTTTTGATACACCATTGAACCTCACTTGAGTTCTGAAATTTTCGTAATATTTTTTAATACGATTAATTTATATACATACATATATTGGAAAAAGTGGCAAGGTAATATTAACCAGTGTTATGGCTTGTAGGTAACATACATATTATTTTAGTAATGTAAATTGACCGCAAAATGAGCGTAGTTAGTAGTCGGATAGGTGTCCGTTGAAAACTATGAATTAAGGGCCTTCTCTATAATACTAGCCAAGGGGCATATAAGAGGAAGAGACCCATTACCTCTGTATATTTTATAAAAATATTTATGTAGGTAGTTTGGCGCGTTGATTAATTTAATGTCATTGAATAAATGATTACAAAGAAATAATATTAATTTCAATTCAACTGAAATAATATTAAATTAACCAGTATCGGGGTTTGACACTGGGGGGAATATTGGTGTGAGAGACTCATTCCACTTGCATCTTTAGAATCTTAAGCGAATCTTTATATGAGTGAATGGCGCTTTGGAATCAAATGAATAAATAAATTGACACCAAAACTAATAATTATTATTATTAATATAGTCTTTGGCGATTTATCATCGATGCCTAATGTCAAGCAAAGGTAACCATGACGATACCTTCTAGTTCACTATTAATTGAATGCTTCGGGAACCAACTACGATGTCTGTTTTAATTTAATGTGAATAAATCAGAATTTTATCATATAATTAGAAAACTGCTAAATTCTCATCAGGTATTTATTTAATGGATAATTATTTTTATATACGCCACTCTAAGATTCATGCAGTATTTCTCTGATAGTCTATTTTTAGTAGTAAGTTTAGTACTACTAAGTTTAGAGCACTATTTTATAAATTATTTAAATCACCACAGGAAAACGTAAAAAAATGCTCTAATAATAACATTATGGTTTGACATCGTAAAGATATATTAGAAGAGTTTTGTAGTAACTCTGTAAAATATTTGGATTTTAGATATTACCTCTTTAAAATGTCTTTATGCTTAGATAAATAATTCCACTTTATATTATAATATAAAATAATTCTTCAGATTATTATTTTGTCATCACTATTTTTATGATTTCTTCAGTCCATGATTTATTTTAAAAAAAAATAATTCACTAATCATGTATGTAAAAATATTGTAAAAGATCCCAGACAAAGTTCTCAGAGAAAATATTGGAAATAATCATTTTAAATCGAAACTTACTCTGATTTTGAAATTTTGAAATGACCTTTCTGTTAAAATTTAGTTCTGAAAAATTCTATTGAAACTGTATTAAAAGAAATAATAATAGGCTACCGGAAAGTAATTAATCCACATAGAGATGCTTGATCTAGTTAATGCCCGTAAATGGTTCAAGTTGTTTTCTAAAATATTTTTTGGGTCAATACGTCTAGCCTATGGAGTGGAAAGATTAAGGGTATAATGTTCAAACCTACGACGGACCGTAACTCACGTCAATGATTGTGTCCTGCTTTTTTGGGATCATATTTTCAACGCCATCAAGGCTACTAAAACCATTAATGAGATTTTTTATCAAGTTCTTACAACCAGCAGATGTCAATTTTGGCATCAAAAATTTGAATCGGGCAATAGAGATGTACAAGATCAGGAAGACCATCAAATTTCGACGATCCCCTGATTGGATCAAATTCAATTATTGGAGAGACTTTTACACCCTTGATCCATAGTGTAAAAACATTTAAAATGCAACAGGAAAGTGAATGGAATATTTATTTGGGTCTTGTATATTTTTCATCATGACAGCGTGCGCCCCCACATGCCAAGAATGACTCGTGAAATTCAGGAGCTGAATTGAGAGATTTTACCACACCCTATTTATTCGCCAGATATTGCTTCATCGGATTACCATCTCTTCGGGCAATGAAACATAGCTCCTGCAATAAACAAATTTATAACGTAGATGAAATAAAAATGAACCTGGATTACTTTAAAAAGTAAAAAGTTAAATTAGTTTCCGTCATCTTTAGTATTTTTTATGCTCCTTTCATAAAAACTAGCAGATTTTGAGTTAAAGTAATTTAGTAATATTACTTTAACTCAAAATCTGGTAGTTTTTATGAAAGGAGCATAAAAAATACGGAAAAGATGACGGAAACTAATTGTAGAGAAAGTGTGTAGTATTTGTATTCGCTGTAAAATTATATAGCAAATGATATTAGAATTATTATTATTAATAATTTTAGATAAAATAAGTCTAGTCTGCCCTTAAAGTTAATTTACAGAGTCGTTTATGTTCGACAATAGAGGTTGAGTGCGATTTTTCGACTGAGAAAAATTCAATCAATTTAGAAAACATAAAAAAACCAGAGATAATTTATAAGATAATCTAATCTAATATGTAGGTTTTTTTTATTTACTTGATGTAGCCCTATCTCTATGACACACATTTCGATATTCTTCAAAACTTTATAGATTATTTGCGATTAGATGTATGGCACCGAGAAAAACGATGACATATTTAAAACGTACGATTGTTTCTCGAACATTTGTTAGCCCGCTCGGTGCCAGACCAGGGCAAAGTTTATGAATAACAAGCGAAAAACAGTTTTTAGACGAGGATAGAGATGTGTGAGGGGCGGAAAAGGGGAAACTTTGTTTACGGGCCGAAAGTTTGTCGGCTAAAAGCAAACAAATGTTCAAAGATTTACTCGGTTCCGAATCTGTCGGTTCGGTTCCGCCAGCTCCGGGCCCCGGCGACTTCAGCCAGTAAACTTTGCACCTCCGGCAATGCAAAAAAAAAATCGGAGCCACAATACAGGCCTAATTGCATTCCGGAAGAGATTTAATATTTATGCAACTTCAAATTCGAGAATGACTCATTAGCGGCAATATTTAAATCTCACGAAAAAAAATTATATAATAAAATTATTTTTAATTTCCTGTGCGTAAAGAATTAATTATACCTTTCATTGTATATAACCTTGATATTTATATGAATATTTGTTATATTAAATAAATAAATACCAGACTGGCGACTAGCTACCCCGCCCCTTTGGAGCCTTCGGCCCCTTCTATATTTCATATAGAACCGAAATATTTGTTTATTACGTGCATCAATTTTTTTCATATCAAAACCTGGCGTCTGTTTATTTTCTCGACGTCTATGTTGGTTTAAAAAATACTGCCTTGCTAATAAAAAAATATATTAAAAGCGACAATATATATTTTTTCGCAAAATATTAAATAAAACTCATAGATGATGGAAATGGATATATATTTATGAAAATAAATATATTAACACCGATCAATAAGCGATTGATGTTTGTATGTTAAGAAATAATTTAATTTTTATTTTTAGCTCAGCTTTCCTTCCGTGGAAGCAAAGACGAGTTTTCCCGTAAGAAGATCACGTAAATACAAAATCGAGTTCGGGCCCGAGTTTAGACGTATGCGACTTTTCAATGTTGGACTAATCTAATCTAACCGTGTTCAGTATAAATAAGAGGGTCGTTCAATAAGTTCACATACATATGAACCAATAGGTAATATAAATATTATTTAATGTTATCCCGATAAACCTGTTTTTTTCTTCAAAGCATGAAACAAGAATATGTATCACACCAGGTGTAGTATTAGAAAAACAAATTGTGACATGGCAACACACGTGTGTCCAGCGATAAAAATTTAAATTGTATAAATAAGCAGTAAAGTGTTAGATCCTGGCCAACGTTTATTGTCCATATTTCGTGATCTTTGTCGCGGGACCACGATGGGATTGATAGGAGCGACCATTGTCGGTTGACAGCCGACAAGGCTCTGAATGTAAATAGTTGAATTGATTAAGGACGAGCCGGAGAAACACCTCGATTGTATCTGGGCCTATGCGGCCCTAAACA
Source organism: Philopotamus ludificatus (assembly GCA_022495035.1). Taxonomy (NCBI): domain Eukaryota; kingdom Metazoa; phylum Arthropoda; class Insecta; order Trichoptera; family Philopotamidae; genus Philopotamus; species Philopotamus ludificatus. The sequence goes on along the minus strand of JAGXCT010037272.1, from coordinate 91,348 downwards.
CTCGCCCTACCAATAAAATAAATTAGAATAATTAGTGTGGCCGTCCTTTGTAAAACCTCCTCCGCTGCCCTTTGTCCGTGACGATGACCGTTTCGAGCCAATATCGTAACTCCATTGTTATGCGAATGCAGTTGTCATATCGAAACGATAAATAAAATAATAATACATTCAGATTTTTCATAATATCATTGTTGCGCATGCGTCGGAGAGGAACGGCGCAATTTGGCACCAAATAATTGGCCATCAAATTTAATCGATGGCTCAATTACATTTTCGCATAATTGTCCACGTATTCGTCAGCGGGCGAGTGGGTATGTTCAAAGAGTCATTGTATATTTATTTTTTTATTTGGTTTTTAAAAAAAAAATGTGGCCAATTATAAGCTCGTGGTCCTTTTTGTGAAAATCGGGCCGCAGAGAGGCAAGGGACTTTGGCCGCTTGTCCAAAGTTTATAACCCTAATTGAAGTATTTGCATAGTCACGAGCTTCGACCAGGGCCAATTACGACCCAGACACGACCTATTATATTGTAAATAACAAGGTGCATTTTTCTCCATAGCTCGGCCCGGTAACATACCTCGCCCGGGGACCACCCCCATTGTAAAGTCCCGTCTGTGCCGCATCATTGTTGTGACATACTGATTCCAAACTCGAATCGGGTCAATACCCAGCTGATTGATAAAGAACATCTTAGACGTAGTCAATCTGATCTGATAGAGAACGAATTCGACTATAATGTTACATTTATTCGAGAGATGAACATGCGCTCCTTTCCAACATTAAATATTTATAAATTTTTATTAGGTTTATTTGAGATAAATTATTATACCATCAGGGTATTATAAAAGTATTTATTTTATAATATAATATAAAATAATGTGCAATATTGTTGTTCATTTTAATATAATAAAAATGGCGTAATTGTTGCAACTATGACACGGTAAAGCACCCACCCTTGTATTGTTTTTATCATTTTTTTAATTAGGAATGCGATGCAAATGCAGGTCAAACTCATATAAATAAAGTAAGCATAATTTTGTATTTTAATTACTAAGCTATTTGTGTAATAAGTTTAATAAAAGCATCAGTTTTTCTTAAAGAAAAATTACATTTACCGATATAAGTAATATGTTATTCATACTTACGAGGCTGAATTATGTGAATTATTAATTTGAATAATGAAAAGCGTATTCCATTCCAAGGAGTACAGGCTCGTGGGAATATTTGGGGATGCTAGGGAATATTAAAAATTAAAAAAGTATATTTTGCATTTTATTTCATAATTTATTTCAAATATAAAAAATAAGACCCCCCCTCCGCGCTCTCCTACCGGCCCGCATCCATCCAATACCCGAGACTGGTAGCGCTGAAAAGCAGACAGCGCTCTTACACTATATTGCGCGGAGTAACACTGCCCGGTTAGATTTATAATATGTTTACACGTATTTGAAGGGACTGACAAAAAACGCAAAAACGAGGAAAACGTAATAAAAATAAAAAAAAATATTTAGTTTTTATCGTTTTCATGGGAGATTTCTCCATCCCCCAAGTTTTCGTGAATATGACTGTCCAATATACCGCCAATTCCCTCAACCTCAGATGACCTCACATTAAAGTCAGGATACACATAATTTACGAATGGTCCGTCAGATATTAGTTCCGATTCTTCAATGACATTGTGCTCCGTAATATCTTCTATTTCGTCTTCCTATTCGTTGTTGATTCCAATTTTCCAAAAATAATTATCGATCATTTAATTATTCAATTTTCCGCCCAAAATCAATGATTGCAGTTCACTAGTGCAGTTTTGAGAGAAAAAGAATAATTTTATATTGGTTATAATTCAAATTTTAAATATTTCAGACATAAATTAGTAAAATAAAACGTAAAATCGGGTAGGTATTGTACTAAAATTAAACGGACTGTAGAAATTGTACGCAAATATCGGGAAAACGTTCTGTACCTGTTTTTGTAATTATTATTAACAATAACAAAATTTAATACTCGGGTAATAAAACTATCACCATACTCTTGATTTAATAACAATTTATATGATATTAATAATATTAATATACAAATGTACAGAAATAATTTAAAATATATAATGCGAAACATCTCGCGAAATTTAATGGCGTCAAATCTATACAGCAATATTATCACGTATCGATACACAGAGACCGTAATCATCCAGAAACATAATCGTGAACTTAAACGTAATATATGAACTAAAAGTATACGTGGATTTCAAGTCCATCAAGGAATAAAATAATAATTGAATGTAACTTATGTCAAAATGTAATATTTAGGGCTTTTTATACAACATTTATTAAAAAATATAAAACTAATAAAGAATATGTATATTTATTTAGTATAAAAGCATTTATTAATAAATGTATTTAAAAAAATAATACCATATAGAAAGAATAAAATATGATAGTATTTATAGATACATATGAATTCCTACCACTATAGAAGTAATGTATTAATAAAAGATGATGCTTTGAAACATGTGTGAGGCGAACGCAAGTCTGGACATTAATTAAAATATCTCATTATTAGTGAATGAGCAACTAAAAAATCATCAAAGAAGATTAAAAGGAAACGAAAATAGAACCCATCTATAAAATAAATCTCTCCGACGACAAATCTAGCAGAGTTAACACGACGAGGATGATATACTCAGATGCCTGCAGTTAACGTGCAGACGTCGCTTTTATTATTTATTGTCCAGATATATTTTTGGTACGTTCTGGATTAAACGTACAATTCAATTCGGGAATTTTCCGTGGTATTTTAAACAGTATTCGAGTTAGCTTTCTTCGAAGCGAGACATTATTTTTTTTTATTATCTTTAAGAAGCATCGACTTATGAATTATTGCCTCATCGTGTGAAACTTACACGTTTAATATTGCATCCATAACATGAAGAAGGCGATGCACTTTTCGTCTAGGGGAGGCACTTAATCCATATATAACGATAAAACTAACAATTTATGGCCAATCGTTTAAAAATCGCACGTTTACGTTAGGCACTTATATTTTTGCACATCTATACTTACTCTATAATATAAATATCTACAATTTATAGTAAAAATATTAAATTAATTGCTTCGACGAACAACGAATGAGGTGATTACAGCGACGAAAAAGTTCTGTAACTATTATTAAGAGATGAAAAATGACAGCTGATATTCAATTTTCAAAAAAAAATAATTTCGAAGATGGAAAAAATGTTAGCGTATCTCATTATAACAACATTAATAATTATAATAATAATAATAATATATATTGATGAATAAGTTAAGTGTTTTTGAGAAAAAATCTTTATTGAATTTGTTCTGTAATAATTCTCAATTTTATTGTATTTACTATTTTAAGCGCAATAGTATTATTTTAAATTTATAGTTTAAAAATTTAACGCCTGTAAATTTTCCTCGTTATGTAGCGCTTTCCAATTTCCACCCCATTTTCCGTAGCTCAGATTAACCCGTCGACGCCGACGCGTGTCACTTATTTTTAATCGGTCGACACACAATTTTGCGATATAAATTGTTGGCGATTCGAGCCGGGGGACCATTAAAATCGCATGTTTCATCCGCCCTCCTCCCGGTCTGTGGCCAGCGTATGTACTCCGAGCCCGTTTACGCGGCTTTCCTCCGGGGTATGAAATTTATGGTAAAAATATTCAAGGTTCGACCAAATCGGCGTACGTTACCTGCGAATATTCGCCAAAAAATATAAATCGCCAGCCACAGGTTGGTTAATGGATTTAAAAGAAATCATTTTGCATTCAGTATCCATTAATTATACAGTTAATAACATCAATTTCGGCCATGGTTTATTGCCCGAATTATTTTTATTTCAGCGAAAAAAATGGAGCAACAGGTAATACTGGTCGAATGGCGTGTTGACTTCTGTATTTTTATTTATTTTATATAAATTTTTATGTTAAAACACATTGGTTTATGCAAATTGGATGAAGAGTTTCCCGCAATAATTGGATAATCACAAAAATAAAATTTGTAATCAATGTTTCAATTTAATAATACAATATGTGTGTTAAAATATATAAATAATACTTATTATTAATCTATGTTTATAATTAATAAAAGAGCAATTACTCGTTGTGGCAATGAGAACGTCCTGGGCAGGTTCTTTATGTCTCTCCACATCCTGTTCATCTAGGAGTCAAAAGATATTAAACAGTGGTTCACTTTGTCGTTAATTAAATGAGATGGCTCCGGGCAGAGAGTGGAAAATGCACAAAGAACCAGGACCCGCTACCGGACCACATGAAAGGGTTCTTCATTTGGCAAATATTACGAAAAGGCACGCAAGTCGTCCATGGCTCATTAAAAAATAGAATCTGGTGGAAAGAGTACGAAAAATAAAACCATAATGTCTATACGAAGCATCCTGGCAAAGTGACCTCGTGAAGGGAATCTACCGAAGCGAGCTCAGATCTCAATCTGGATGACAGGAGTAACTCTCAGCGGTTTAAACGAGATCCCAGCTCCCCACTGAGACTGCTTGTCAAGCCACTGGCTTTCAAACGTATTTATCTCCGAGTCTATTTTCGAATTCGACTAATATTCAGTGTTTTCATAGGCATCAACTTTCATTAAAAATCGGCATTGCTAAAATTTGCCCCCACAAACCCGAGATGAAATTATTCAAGTGATTTACAACCCTTCAGCAGGTTTGAGCTCCGTCGGTTTCCAGTGCAAACTTTGCAAGGGTAGAGCAATAGAATATTTACAGCACTTAATTGAATGCTGTGACCTGGTCATCCGTTTTCAGTGCTTGTCCCCTTGCTCTCTCTCTCTTTCTCTCTCTTTCGCACTAAGCGAATTTGGCATTCATGAAATCGGCTCAACTATTAAAATGACATATCCAGACATTGCAACCGTCATTTGTTGGAGAGGGCACTTTGCAAAAGAAGCAAGTTGCCCATTCATTTGGCGTAAAGTTTTACCGCGCAATTTGCTCGGGCGTCTTACAGACCTACTGAAATATTCAACAGAAGGTTTAAATTAATTATTCATCGAGTGCGTTTATAGATTTGATGCTAAAGTAAATTTGGGCATTAGACGATGGAAGTATTTTCGGGGCACTATCAGCGATCGGAAACCTTGGAAGAAAGCATAAATTTTAATTATTTTTTAATCAACTACGGTTAAGTGTTGTGTCGTTTCGGAGTATGCGGTGCATATTTCATGCAAATTCAAAAAGGTTTCGATACTCGATAGATATACATAGAGGATATCTGCAGATAACGCAGAGTTTTTTTCATTACTTACATTTTTCAATGTAAATTAACAAATCTAAAACCAGAGCTGACATAGTGCTAATTATATTTCTGAAAAACCATCGTACAAATGAGCTAACTCGTATTTTTCTAGTGAACTAGCTATTCTAATCAATAAATGTTATTAGGAATTGCTTTAATTTTCTTAAGGATATTAATTAATGTCATGATAATAATATATAGAAATACATCGAAGTTCTTGTTAAAATATGTAGATATGCATATATTGATGTACTATTTATTTTTAGATATTTTTCTGTGTAACGGAAAATCATTAATCCAATTTTATAATGAGTACAATATTTATAAATAAAAAAAAGTTTATTTTAAGATTTCCGCGAAAACCTCCGGAATCAATTAAACGCGTAAGGACTTTCGTAGAACGCATTAGTCATTCAATTATTAAAATGCATAATTTGGGCATATAACTTATTAATGTTAAACAACCAGTTTACTAATAAAAAAATATCTCTGATGTTATATCCGCGTGTTTAATTAATCTTATTTTATTTTTAAATAAAATCATTATATTATTTAAGATAAAATGTAGTGCACGGATTTTTTTTTCATTACACTACGTTTCACTATAGCTTTGAGCTTTTGTACATTCTTTAAAAAAATATCTCCTCGTATTTTAAACTGGTAGTGTTTGAAGAGTTTTTTTTTATTTTATTACTGCCGAAGGTTATAATTGTAAAAAGTAAATGAATTTATTGACACGACCCTCAGTCACATTAAGATTACCCATCTCCAACTGCGGTTCTAGATCGGCTGTCTAGTAAACAACAGCCAAATTCTTCACTAAAAATTCTTCTAGAATCAAGGATTCGAGTTGTGCTCGGACCGGTTATACCGGTCTCTAACGTTTCATCACTCGGCGTCCTGTCCAGCGTGACGGACGAGGAGCGACAAGCCTCCTCACGACACGCAGGGCCTCCTCACGACGACACTGGTGGGGGCTACGGCCCACCCACCATAGGCGATTCGTCAGGATTATTGCGAGCAATTTGTCTCATTTTTTCTTACACGTTTGTACGTCAGACATCAACAAATCGTCCCGTATCTCGTTACACGTCTCGTCTTTTATCGCTTTTCGTGGTTCGGCGAACGTGCGTGGTTTGTTTGATTGAAACTGTTGATTGTCGCCTTGAATTCGGCAGAAAAAAATATGCAGGTGATGGCTCTATTCGAGCAGGGAACGGGTCAAAGTTAATCTGACTGCTGAAAATATCGCATACTGAATAAATATACGGATTAAATTCGTATTTTTACACTAGAGAGAGAATAGAATTGTCTGAATTGTCACCGGACGGACAGTCGGCGAAGAACTTGAAAACACAATTAGCCTATAAAAAATTTATTTGTAGCTTTGTTTGCCAAAAATCTAATTAACCAGGATCGCGATAAGTTTTTGTTGCGCCGAGTTCAAACAAGTCCTTTATTGGATTATTTATTGTTCCGACCGAATATAATGTAAAAGTTGATGTTATTTGAATAAATCAGAACGTGAGATTGAATAATTTGTATCAACAGGAAGCGTCGTATTTTCCGATTAACAAAGTAATATAATCAAATAGAATACATAAAGGGTAAAATCAAACGATAATTATATTGAATTAGTGCTTAAATTAATTAATAAAAATATTTACGAGCATTTTTCAGTATAAATCATATTAAAGAGGGAAACAATATGAAAATCAGATAAATTTTTCATTCTTGATGTATGTCAAAGCTCTCACATTCACCACCATCCTGTGCTCTTGTCATAATAATCGGTTCAGGCATGTAGAGGATAGCTTTTACGTTATTCCAAGCTCTTTTAGAATGGAGACATTGGTACTCTTGTCGGTATTCTCTATAGACATCTTCAACACCATCTATTCTTGTTCACTCGGATGCTTTTATCGTCCATACTTTTGTGCATTTATAAAATAATATTATAGTAAGCATAGTCATATTGTTTATTAATTTATTTGATTATGCAGTAAGAGAAAACGAAACAAGATTTCATTCAAGATAAAATATAATAATAAAAAGTTTTAACACATAATTATTTTTTAAAAATCTACAACAAAATTACATTAAGCTCATCGAAAAACAATATATTCTTAAATTCTAAAAGAATCCCACATTTGAGACTTAGTTATGCTCAATATGCTGTCAATATACAATAGTCTTCGCTTTATCAGGATAGTCGCTTATTTGGGCCAAATCCAAAATAAAAGAACTACTAAGAATATTCTTCGATTATCTGGGACACGATACCGTTTAATCAGGACAGTAAATTTAAAATTCTAATAAATATTTGTAATTCAACATGGTTTTAATATCGAATAGTTATTTGTTGAGAGAAATGTCAAAATGATCACAAGATTTAGTCAGTCATTTTGATTATTTTTTTTTTAATTCCTATACTTTATAATTTACATATATTTTTTTTTTAAATATTTATTATTTTTACAATTTTACTCTAAGCTTATTTGGGTTAGCCGCTTTATTGATACACAATTTTAACATAGTTATTAGTAATAAAAAACAACATTTCGCCTTTTAGAATCAATCTTCAATGATATGTATAATAGAAATATAATCTGCGAAAAAACGAAAAGAAGAAATTAAACGCGTAGAAAAATATTAAAAGTATCTACGTGGATGGAAGAGAAAAGAGACGACGCCAATAACCCTGTATTTTTTTAACTTCTATAAACGTAAGGGCTATTTTTAATCTCCTAATTGTATTAGATAAATAAAAAAACTCATTTTGCTTTTTAAAATTCTCAGTAATACATGGAATTATAATTAAGAAAAATGCAAAAAAATAAAATTATAAGCCAGTGTTATGGCTTGTAGGTAACATGCATATTATTTCGATAATATAAGTTAACCGCGACTGAGCTAACTTAGTAGTCGGATAGGTGTCCGACAAATGCTGTGAATTCAGGGAATTCTTTATAACACTGGTATAACACATTTGAATACATAATTATAAAACAAAAATAATATAAATTTCAATCCAACTGAAATAATGTGACGTAGTTTGACACTGGTAGGAATATTAGTATGAGATACTCATTTACCTTGCATCTCTAGTCTTTATATGGGTGAATTTTGCATTGGAATCTTTCTGTTATACCATCCATCCATAGTAGTCAAATAAATAAATAAATAAACCTAGAATGTAAATTCAGACAAAAGATCTATCTATGAAAATAATGACGCCGAAAACGGTCCATGTTCAATATTATTGTAATTTTGAATAAAAATCTGCAATTTTATAACTTCAATAAATCTTAAGGCTATTCGTGATTGTATTAGATGAAATCTAAAAATATATACTAAGAACGGATTGAGTTTGTTTTTTTTGGTGATTATCTCCGATTAGATCCTTCGTGTATTTATTTCAGGAGATGAGTATCTTAGACAACAACGAATTAGACTTATAGTAGCTCTAAGAGTTATGGGTAATATTATCATATCACTGCGTAAACGGAATTTATAGAGACGTGCTTCGAATTGTGGACCGCTGCATCCCATTCCTTATCGCGTACCACGCAATATGCCCACAACACTTCCTTTTTTCTCTGCAAACCCATTGGCATTATACAAATTGCTATATTAAATCCGCCGACCATACTGAGAATATCTTTTGCAGACAAACGATAGCCATCTCCATTCACGCGGCTCGACGCCAATTGAATCTTTTCCCATTTGAATATTCGGTTTCATTAGCATCTGCGGGGTGGGTCGGCTCGCTCCTGCGACACAATGGGAGGCGACGGGCTCGTTCTGGTCTGCGCCACCTTTTGTTGCAGATTACCAACAAACTGGTTCCGAGACGCGTCTTGTGTGGGTTTCTCAAACCGTAAATTTCGCGCGACGGTATTTCACACAACGAGAACGTACGGCCGGCAATAAAAGATGACGCTCCCCGGAACCTCCCGAGCCCCCGCCGAAGACAACTGCTGCAAATGATAACTGTAAATATGAAGTAGATGGCAGCTGAATGCAAACAGCCGAGTCTATGCCCGCTTTATTAGAGACGAGCAAATAGCCGGGGACCCGCCGTCGAACAACGACCCAATCTCGCGCGCACAATGGAGAGCCGTGCCATCGACGAAATGAGTCTCTTCTTTTTCGGCGATGAATAAGTTATTTTATCAGGTGCATACTTAATTGAGTGGATTCACGATTCGGAAGAATCTACATCACTTAACCTGGATACTGAATATTTAATGCGGCGTCTATGGCGTTCGGCATTTTAACATTTGCATTTGTTTATCTAATTTCATCTATCAAATGCAACAGTGAATACTTATTACTCGTTAAAAAATAAAATTGAATAAATAATAATAATAATAAAAATCATAGTTTACAATTTTTCAACGAACTTGTTGAACTTTACTCAAACCTAAATCCTGCTCTCTTCGTTTTATATAATACTGCATTTCTAATATTCTCGATCTATGCAAATAAATTATTATTACTCGTATAATAACTGACTTATTTTCAGAATGAATTCACTTAAAAGCTTCTGATTCTGTATTCATTTCTTTTCCGATCTCAATTATTATTTATAAAGTGTAGTTTATGGCAACTCATTTAAAACTATCAAGCATGGTCGTTTAAAAATAGTGAATTGAACGAAAATTGTATCGGGTTTTTAGAAAATAGTTTTTCAGCCGCAATGCCATTTTTAGTCCTTTTTAAATTATTTTATTTTCTCGTTTCCGATATCATTTGACTACAGATAAGCGCCGAAGTGATTTCAATTAAGTCTTCATCACCTAGATCAGGTCTGGGTAAGCTACTGGTTGCGAATCTATAATCGTATTTATATTTTGTTTTCCATTTTTCTGCATGTTGGCTCCTCTTTAAATAAAATGAAATAAAACTTAACAGTATATTTAACCTAGCCATGCCGATGGGACTATTTGGGACTGAATTTTTTTGATTTTTCACAAATAACTCTTTTAATATAAATCCAAACCTTTTGTATTTGTCTAAAAAAGTCTAAAGAATATAAATAATCTTTGTCCGCAATTACGAAAGAAAAAATATAAGTTTCATTAGCACGGACGTAATATTTTCTATCGCTCCGTACCGGATAAGAAAAACCGTACGAGAAAAAACATCGCACATGTGCAAGTTCGAGCGAGAAAAAACATCGTGCTGAGCAAGTGGTGAAACCACATGCGACATCGTCGCGTTTGCACGTCATTTACGCGTCATATTGATTAGTAAAAAAATCCAAATTATCGACTAAACTATTAAGCATATCACGAATAACTATTTTTAGTCTTAGATAAATAAATTATTACAAATGTCAACGTATTGTGAAAGAATTTATCAATATCTGGACTTAAAATATTTGGGATAAATTTTCATACAAGATCGGCCAGAGCTGTTGATTTCGAGTCGCCGTGACGGATCGGTTAAATGTAACAGTGCAACAGGAAAACATGAATTTAATTTAAATGTTGAATGATGTTAACAGTTTAATTATTTGTATTAAAAAATATGTTATTTTTTATATTATATTTTTTTTTTGTCATGATAATAAATAATGTTTATCTACAAAAAGTTTTTTATTTGCTGTCCGCTGTACTTTTAAAATTACTAGTATGGCCCTTCACCTAAAATCTTAGGTCTGATCAAGATGCTAGTTAATGAATTGAGAAATAGGTATAACCTGAAACTTTAAGTAAAAATTAATATTATCGAATTTAATGACCTTAGAAATAAAATATTTCTATTTAAGCGAAAGAGTTGGCGTAATAAAATATATACATCAAACTTTTCAGTATGAAGAGGAATTTAAAAGCGTAATAAATCATAATTAAATAAGACAGTACAGTGGAAAATATATGGTTTTAAATATGTATCCAAATATAGAAAAAATATAAATTATTTGCGGTCAGTATCAAAAAATATTCAAGGATTTGAATAAAAATAAAACACAAAAATTAGGAACATATTTTTTAGTAAGGCTAGATTCAGCAGAATCTCCTCCTAAGTATGACTTAAAATAAATATTTTTTTTTACCAGTTTTAAAAGAAAACAACTGGTTAGATGTAGAAGCGATGAAGAGATAAAGAAATATTTTCGAGTACATATTATTGTTATATATTATGTAATATTACATAATATTTTTACCACGCCGATATTGTTTGTATAGATATACGAGAATGTTCATATACTTATATGATATTGTGTGTTCGTTTAATGCGATTTTTTCGCAACCTAATCATTTAATCTCTATTTTTTTTAATATACCCTATATTATATTTTTAAAAACTTTGTGTCTCGATTTACTCTATTATTATTGTTCATAAGAATTAATTAAATTAATTCTAACCCAAAAAATTTAATTCACTCATATTCGAAAAAATCACAAATATAGTAAATCTCTTTTTAAAAATAAGTATGTCTTATTTTTGTTAAGATTTAAGCATCCCTGATTGAGAACAACGTCCGTTTGACATGACAAGGGAAAATATCGCACGTTGTTAAAAATAATAAGGGCGACACGTGTACAGAGCACTCGTAAAGAGATAAAGAGCCGGGCCTCTCCCATGCACCGCGAGCAGCCGTGCAAATAAATTAGCACGGGATCGTGAGACACGTCGCTGCCTAGTCCATTGGTCCAACAAAGGAAGGACCATACCGTGGTGGGTGTAGTGGCAATGAGAGAAGGTTCCGATACCGGGCTGCGATACTATCTCGACGGCTTCATCTGCTGCGACTCCGGCGTTATTTATACGGCGGCTCGGCTACCAGCTCGGTGATTTATGCTGTCGCCGGTTGAAGCACTCCGAGGGTGGCTGGATTACTTTCTTTCGACAATTTGCAGAGGTGGTAAAATATTATATGACGTTTGATAATATCGGGTTAACCCTTCGACTTCCGCCGCATTCCGCGGGAAGATTATCGAGCCACACACCCCGGGAGGGCGAACCGTATGTTTCGGAAACGCTTCGAAGAGCTTCCATTGTCCGCAGACATTTATTATTAGAAATTTTATTTATTCTCAAAATACATCGAACATTTTCACCGCAGAGAGGTCAACTGCTCTCTACGACGGATTTTTTTATATAAATAAAATTAATTTACCGTAATTTTATATTATTCTGTAGTAGTTTCGTGAGTGATTTATTGACTATGAGAGAGTTCGCCTGTATAATCGGTACATTCGCCATCGAACACTCGATACTTTGCGTTTTGAAATATGTGACTTTGTATTGAATTGAAAAATGTATTTTTTGTTTATAAATTATGATAATATGACATATTCACTTAAGCCGACTCTGAATTCTTTCATCCACGTGCAGAGGTGAAACGAAAATTTTTTATTGAATATATTATGGCGATGCATAATTTAATTAAAACGTGTTTTCTTTGAAAAAATTGATATTATGTTCGCATCGTGGCGTTCATGAATTTAATGGGGGAGGATTTCCTTTATGAAAATCATCTGGATAATTTCTCATGAAGAACTTAACATGGTTAAAAAAAATTAACCGCAATTTATTATTTTAACATATTACTTTTGACCAGGGCTAAAACGCTATTTTTGGCGGAACGAAAAACGAAATATCGATTTATTTCGATACATGTTCAGATACGTGCGTTAACACAATGTTAATACAATTCAGTTCAGTAATAACATATTTTAAAATTTTAATGAGAAAATAAAAATGCATATCCTAATTTATACAAAATTGCATTGGTGAGTTTAGGAGCTCCAGCAACACAAGTTAGTGTTTAAAGAGCTTTCTATGATTTAAAGTTTATATATATTGGTACTATATATAAATATCTTCACATCGTGACGTAACGAAAATAAAATGGTTAAAAAAATAAAAGAAAATATGTATTTATGATTAAACATCATTCTTGGTTCTAAACCCTGCTTTTGACTGTACAGGGGAACATCTATATTCGTCAAAAGTACAACGTCATTAATTGCAATGGTCCTGTTGGTTCTGGATAATGATTTTGCTCCACTAAACACAGCTTTTTAATTAATTTTATGAATCATTAGTTCATTGCCTGCTTTAAAAAACTTCATATAATAGTGTTGTATATAATTCAAAAGTCTATAGTTTTATGGGGTTGATCGTGTGGTTGTAGAGGAGTTGACGGAGTAACATGGAAGGTTTTCATCACCGAATAACTATTGAAGTTTTATTGAGAATAAAAGCTGAAAGAATAGATTAATTGTTGTCCCATGTAGAGGACTCAAATGAAGGACCTATACCGAATGTTAAAATCAACGAAAAAACATAGTATATAATGTCATAGTAAACTAATAAAAAATGGATAAAACGATAATGCGTTTGACTGGTTATAATAAATTAGATTAGAATGGAAATAATACGGATTGTTACTGACATCTTTGGAAAAAATCTTTGTTAATCTTTTCGACTCCATAGGCCAGACGTATTGGCCCAAAATATATTTTGCCTATCAACTTTAAACAAGTTTTTTTATTTAATTAAATAAAATAATGACATTTTTTAATATATTTGTAAAAAAATAGTAGTAACTCATAGATTCGACTAACAGTGGAGAGGGTTAAATTGAATGCTACTGAATAATTATCAAAACGAAACTCATCACCGGAAATGATTTACCTGCTGTTTTAATTTTACGTAACTCTCATTATGAACAATAATACCTTTCACTCTCTATTCGGAAAAATGCAGTTTCGACAGAAATTATTCATTTATGTATCATCATTCTTTGAGGCTGAGAATGGACCAAGAGAATTTCAATGGTTTTTATTATAAAGTTTTATTATTTGTCAAATCTTCTAGATATGTATTTATATTATGCAATTGATTGATTGAGGAACACTGGTTTGAAATATTTTCCCCCTTTCCCAAAACGAGTTGTTTTTACACGGTATTCCCGTGTGACATTTTTCGATTGTGGGGAAACGGGGATAAAATTAGAAAAAAGCTACGCGCCCACGGGGCCCACATGTTTTGACTGGCTCGGCAAACGATTCATGGGCCGCATTTGCGGAACATGCCCGGGGTGCACGGGTCCGCAGAGACGTGGGGGGGCGACCGTGTCGCCTGGTACAATAATAAAGGCAGCCGGCCTGCTGAAGCCATCATCGGGCATCTTTTTTGCCATTTTTCAAATCGTTCCAGCGAGGGGGGCGTCGGCACCGGGTCCGCCGTCTCGCTCTGGCGCCAGGGCCGCGCGGGCCCTCGAACAGGGCACCCTGGGCCCCCAGCGCGGAGGCAGCCGAGTGTAAATATAAATTGGTCTGTGCGTAATCCAATAGTGTTTTCAGACACCACTTGCCGCTTAGACAAAGCGAGTAAAAACAATTTAAACTAATGTTTATGTGCGGAGAAAACTTTTTCAGAATTATATTGTAAAATAATATCCGCATGACTTTCAATTTCGGGAAAATTCAACGTTGAAAAACATAATAATTCAAATGCATGTAAACATACAATATTTACTTTATAAAAATATTATGTACAAAATTTCTTTGTTATTTTTTCAATTAAAGAATATCTTTATGTAAAATTAACAATTTAAAACTCGCCATTTGAATAATACAATATTTTCATTAAAAAATATAAATTAACAAAAATTTAAATTTAACTTATTTAAAAGTTATACCTTTGGCATCCTACTTTTTGTACCCACAGAAATTCTTCGATACTTATTTATAACACTTTTAATATAAATAAAGTATTGAACACATATTTAAATAAAAATAATTAACATACATGTGACAAACTTTTTGTAATTGTCTAAAAATGTCTAAAGAATAAATATTCTAAATAATCGTTGTACTTTATTGTCTGCAATTGTAAAAATAAACAACAATATTCACGCGATGTTTTTTCTCGCGTACGAGTGAAACGTACGAGTGACACGTGCGGCGAGAACTCGGCAGTCGGTAGTCGACGTAGTGTTCTCAGTCTACGGCGAGACATCACCGAGTGCACTTGTCATTTACGCATCATACTGATTAGTTAAAAAATCAAAAATATCAACCAAATTATGAATCATAGCATGAATAACTATTTTTATTGTGAAACTAATCCATTTTAAAATAAATGTCAAGATATTAATGAATTCATCAATATTTTGACTTGAAACTCTTGGAGTCGATTTTCCATTGAGAATAGACCCCCTTCAGATGACACGGTTGGTTTCGAGCCAATGAAATTATCTATGGAAAATATTTACGGCATAAAATGAGACTTTGCATGAGTTGCATGTCCTGTTTCAGCACTCGGAGGTATTTTTTATTCTGTTTTTTTTTTTAAATCAAACAAAAACTGAACAATCCATTTCCATTTTATAGTGAAAATTTACGATTCAATCAATTTTACTAAATATTTTTAAACATAAATTAAGGTTATACTGTTGACTTTCAGTGATAGGGGTATCTGAGATACATCATTTGGACGACGCGGTGGTTTTCCAACTGCCAAAATGTGTTAAATGGTTTGACGGATGTATTGAATAGTTGAAACCCTTGTGTAACAGAGACGGTATTTGTAAGAAGGAAGCGGAAACAAAACAAACGACGTCCGTTATTAAAACAAATCGATAAATTGGATTGTGAGGTGGAAGATGTTGGAGGCGTCTTAAATTTGTTGTTAAATTTTCATAGCGCATTGATACTTTTAAAAATTGCATAAAAAATATAATATATTCGAAAAAAGCTTATGTGCTGATGCACTTTAAGTCAGAAATGCCTAATTGATCTTTAAGTTTTTTACTTAAACTAAAAGAAGACAAATAAATCCCTAATAACTATTTTTTTTTGTGAAATATATTTTTTAACTTTCGCTAAAGTAATTTTTTTTTATATTAAGTACAATATTGATATAAATACATCGCCAAAATTTATTTAAGCTAATTTTTTAATTTAAAAAAACATGAAAAGATGTGCGTATATACATATACATGCACATAATGTCATTTTTAAAGCTTTAGAAGCGACTAAAATAATATTTCTGTCAAACAACGACATCAGCACCCTTGTTAAAATTACAGTGCCGGCACAAGTGTAGCGGCTCCATTAATTATAGTCGCTTCTGAATCATCACTTCAGCAACACTTGTTTCGTCACTTCACTTATTCATCACGTGTTGCACTGAACATTTACATGTGACTTCGTCGTGGAATGCGCAAGCTGGCTAAGGACAAAGGCGAGATTATGATTTGATGACATGTTTGATGACACGTGTTGGCCGATCTTAAAATAAAAACATTTTCAATGAGCACGTCATCGTCAAAGCCAGCTTTTTGTTTTATACACGAAGACTATTTTATTCGCCTTAAATCAATAGCGGAGGGTAGATCGCTGTTAGGGGGTCTTGGGAACTTTCCAAAAAAACAATTTTTAAAATTTCCGCACCATTACGCCCGGTCAGCGACTGCGATGACGGCCATATATTTTTCGACAAGCCGGACGAAATTGATGACCCCGGGACTCGGACCCCCATTCATGTCCCACCCCTGGCCGTGCGTAATCAATGTAAATGTATGCAAACATGACTCGGAGTCCGGAACGGTGAAAAGTTGAGACATCACGAAAAAAAAAACTCTTAGATGGTTATCCGTCCAAAGTTTACGATAGAGATAAAATTAAATTTTCAGCCCCTGACGGGGTGTTTGGGCGTGGCTTGACGCCGCATAAAAAACTTTGACGAAGTAATATCGGCAGGGGGTAGACGGCTTCTTTACTACGCAAATGAGCATTAGAGAAAATTCATTTATGTGTTTGGGAATATGCGAAAATCTGAGAAACTTGTATTATTGCGAAAACGCAAAGTAATAATTATACACTAAATAATATAATCAACGGGCATCACAATATTTTAGATTATTGCAAAGGATGAATTTATTTCTATTAATTCTCCCATATAAAAACTAAACATGATTGTAGTGAAATATCGATGAAAATTTCATCCGAAAAAAAATTACATTCTATGCAATATTTAGAATTCTAATATTATTAAATCATGTAGATTAATTTTATTCTCTGAATACTATTTATCAATCTGCAGTATTAACATTTAAATAAATAAAATTTATATATTAACCCTATAGATGTCTCGCTACTAAATTAATTTAACGCTCCCAATATACTGACGATCAATATATGAGATGATATAAAATAATTCCTAATTTACTACACTCTGACCTCGTATAACACGGTTATATAGTTCTACAAAAATGTCATGTAATACAAATCCGTGTTATACGAGGTTTGAGGTTCATACAAAGTTAGGGCGCGCGTTTTAAGTTATTTTTTTCATTCTACAAAATAAAAATATATGTTTACGTATTTATTTAAACAGTTAGATAATATAAATCATTCGTCATCACTATCACTTACATTTCTTATTCGACTACTTTTCAAGATCGGTTGTAGGTTTTCATTTTCAGCAGACTCTTGAGAATTTTTGCATTAACCTTTAAAAACTGCGAAATAAGGGATTGTTTGTTAGCGTGTAAATCTTTAAGTATTTCATGATGAGGGGTTAAGAACTTCTGTAATTTCACAAGGTTTCATTTTTTGTTTTTATGTGACACACTGTAGCTTTATCTACAATTAGTTCTAATTCGTTAGCACTTGCCTCCAATATTTCTTCGACATCTTGAATATCCAGGTAATTAAATCTTTCTCCACCAATACCACGACGAATGATATGTTTTCTATTCGTATTCATCTTCTATTAGTGGTAAAAAACTTTCTTCAGTGAGTAGTTCTGGCCACTACTTTTTCCTGCAAGCATTTAATGTCGATTGTTTTATTTCTTTAACAAAGGCAGAAACAATTTCTACACAATTTCGAATAGATTTTTAATCCAAGCGTGTGGGATTGTTAAATTATCATCTAAATCTATACCATGATATATATTTTTTTTAATATTAGACGAATATAATATGCTTTAACCCTTTCCACCATGTCCAGTTTTAGTCGAATCTATAAGTAACTCTCACTATATTTTTTTGACAATTTATTAAAAGTGATATTTATTGGATAAATGAATAAGAATTATCCATAGCTTTGATCTGATTTATTAAAATACATTATTTTTTTAAATTAAATAAAAAAAACTTGGTTCATATTGTAAAAATAATATTTTAACAAGTTTTTCGTCAAATTTTGTGTTGCCACGATCTGTTTTTTTAAACTGTGCTTAGTGCGAATATGTCATGAATTATTAACCGTGTAATTTGGAAACCGTCTTGTTAAATTACCGTGTTAAATGAGTTTCGACTGTACTTGACTTTTAAAATACCTGTATTTATTTAAATATTTTTTTATGATATTCTATACAGTAGAGCAAATTATATTAAATGTAATCCAAATAAAATATTTTATTAACTGATATTGAAAATTATGATTATTTGATCAGGGGTGAATAAAAAAAACGGAGAAATATTGCTAAAATATATGTATAGCAGAAAATTAAAAAAATGAAATTTCTCGCGAAATATAATGGCGTTGGCTTCATCTTCGAGTTTGTTGATTTTGTATGTAAATAATATTTTGTATGTAAATAATAATGTTTTAATAAGCAAATTAAATTAATCATCTACTCTTTTCTGTCATATAATAAAAAACATTTTTTCAATTTATTCATTTTCATTATATCGCACAAATATTTCAGGATTACTTTAGTATTAATCTCTAACTGTCTAATAGAACTCTCCAACATCGTCAACGTCACATTTTATAATTAAAGTATTTTTTATATAAAAGCGTGAATTTTCCAGATGTATTATAAAAGGAAATACAGAATATCTAACCTCGCACAATTCTTATTTCCGTCGGTTTTGTAATATGTACATGTATTTTCCACCATACTCCAATGAGTCTGTCCATATCTGATTTGGACATTTGTATTCCTCTCCGCATTTTTTTTCGAGAGAAAAAAATGCAAATGAAACCTACTATGAAATATTACTACACGTATTTTCATACATCATTTAACAGTATACAATTTTAATTTACTTTGAAAAACCTGATTTCTTTAGAAAAGTTTATTTTCTTTTTGCTGATTATTCCCAACGGATGTACACACATCAGTTATTTGAATAATAAAGTAGTGCCTGAAAGCAGCCGTAGCAGCCGCCACGCCCAGGTTCCGCGTCAGGCGCGAACGAGCACCAATACCCACAATCGAGCCGAGATACGTCGACGTGTACATCCGCGAGATGCGATATTCATGTGGCGACTGAGTCCCCGGCTCATAAATATATTCCGGTAAGGTACAAGGTGATGGCGCATCGTAATTGAGTCATCACGAGCCGTAATGAGTTGCGTGTTGGGAGCCCACGGGCCCGCATCAAACAATGGGTAACGGCGTGACTTCCTGGCTAATTCTCGTAATACAACGAATATTTTATGACTGGCACACGGCCTAAATAATTTTAGATTAATGAATAATTCAGACCTCCCAAATAAACCTTAAACGGCAACGTGGGCGGTTGGTTGCCAGGCGCACTTCAGACTAAGTGCGATCTCGTTCCCTCTGATGGATAGTGGGTCAGGACTGTCAATCAGCCGGAGCCGGGTGGATGCCGGTTTAACGGTGATTACAGTGACTAAATCCGGTTTAGCATTCCGCAAAGGTTCCGGAAAAACATTTTCAGCTGGCATTAGAAAAACATCGACGAAAATACTAGCTCCATCTCGATTACTGCAGCTAACTAATACTTTATTATGTGATATATGGGAAACACTGTGTTATGTAACCAGACTTATTTTATTTATGCTTATTTTTATTAGTATCATATATACAATCATGGACAAAAAAACGTTACATGATTTCAATATTATAATTTTTGTTCATGGTTTGTTTGGGTAGACAAGTTCCATTATTTTTTTAATTATTCAGAGTAGACACTTTTAGCTTTGAGAAAAAAAATATAGCGAAAATCAGTAACAAAATGACATCGAGTTTAATTAATAGAAAAAATATCTTTATATTAAAAAAACGCAAGTAAAATTCTCCATGTAATGAATGCATTGTATATAACAGTTTTCAATGTGGAAAAGGCTAATTGAAATCTATTTTTCCACTACATAAACGGCAAATTCCTTAAAAACATTAAATATTCCTGAACAAACACGTTGAAACGTTTTTAACCGATGCGTAACGGCGGCTCGAAATTAGCCGCGTTGACCGAAGGGGTCTATTTATAATGGAAATTATTCTAAGAACAAATTTATATGTATAATTCTAAGCAGAAGGCAACGGGAATACCACTGCACTATATATTCCCATGAAAACCATGTCCATGATCCTTCATGATGTGAATCATGCACATGTTGACGTTTCTCAGAAATGAGGGAAAGTGGATTAATAGAAAATATATAAAAAAAAAATATTTGAAAATTAGTATTAATAATTAATTGCTTCATGGCTATGTAAGAATATATGTATAATTCTAAGAAAAATAAAAATATATTCATGATATGCTTCATAATTTGGATTTTTCAACTAATCGATATGACGCGTAAATGACACGCACAATGTCTCACCACAGACTGATGATACGCCGCTGACTACCGCGACCGCCGAATTCTTGCAGCACGTGTCAACTAATACGTCTCACTCGCACTTCACACATCGTACCTGATGCGAGCGAAACATCGCGTCCTTGGCAACAGAAGCAAATATTGTTTTTTTTTATTTTTTTCGCAACGGCGGACAATGAAGATCAATAATTATTTATAATATTTATTTTTTAGACTTTTTTAGACAAGTATTAAAAAGTTTGTGACATTTAGGATTTATAATAAAAGAGTTATTCGAGAAAAATCCATAACTTGGGGTCCCAAATAGACCTCGTCGGCACGGCTAGGTTAATTAATGTCCATGACTATATAATGAGTATCAGAATGAAAGTTTGTTTTTGCTATGAATAATTCGAATGCACACAAAACTTGATCCAAGGACTATGCGGGCAATCATTGTTATGCTGCAAGAATATTTGTCTTCAGTGGATGAGGGTAGGTCGTTTTTATTAATTTCCGACGCTAAAGAGTTCAGTTGTTCACAATAAAGCTTCGCATTTATGGTTTGGCTAGGTTTAAGAGCTTCAAAATGAGTTATGGCCTTACAGCCCCACCATTTAGACAGATTTTTGTGAGGCCGGGTATAGGGATTGGTATAACTACTTGACTGTTTAATAACTATTGTTTGTTGTACTCTCGGATGAAATAAAGTAGCCATTATTCAACTCCAATTATCGCCTAGAATCTCTTCACTTTCCTTTTGTGTTATCCATTTCCCTGCGATCACGGCTTTTCGATATTTTTAAGATTCTCTTGATCACTACGAAATTATTCGCAAATAGAAAAAGTTGGATTACTTTCGATTTCGGTACTCAGTATGGCATCTTCCACTTTATAAATTCTTCCACTTTTAGGGTTATTTTTTAAATCAAAATTTTTCGATCGATTTTTTTTAAACTATTTTTACACTTACCGGCATTAAAATAATCTCCCAGTATATGGCAAATTTATTTGGAGGCAAATTCTGCAGCAGTCGAAGCGCAAAAAATCCCCGAAAACGTCAATGAATAATCGTCCATTCGTTCTGGTACACCACACCTATTACATTCACCTTTCCATCGATAAACTAAAAAATATTTATAACAAATTCGATTATTACCCAGCGTGAAAACCGATTCACACAACATGTTACGGTAGATTGTCGGGCGTTTAAAAGAATTAATTAAAAATTCTAGTCAGATTGCTGGAGCTCGTGCCAGTCGGCCAGCCAGCGCATTAACCTGCAGCTGCACTGTGTGCATAATGTCATACGTACGGACAGCGAAATTGCATTGGCGAACAATACTACAACTTTCCTCCCCGGGGTAATTACTGAAAAGAATGTGCGGCCCTCCCTCAACTGTGAGACCATAAAAGCAACATTCGCTTCTTTCAAATTGCGTTTTTTATCCCGCCGACACCATGGAAGCGGTCTCCGCGATGCTAGTGCATTATTTAATTTAATTAAGCGTCGGGCTAAGCACCCGTCCAATTGTTGGAAATTTGCAAAAAAAAGGTATTTAGAAAAACGACGGCGAGCTGGGGGCGTTAATGTTTAATTGCTATGTAGAAAGTCGTTATTGAAATTTAATCGAAGAACATAAAAGTTTCCGTTGAAACTACCAGATGTACCTTAATTAATGGATATGCTTAACTGCTTTTTTATATTAGCAATATACAGACTCTTTTAAGGCGCATTTTTAATACAGTCTCAAAGTTAAGCGATTCATATTTTATGCAAATTCGAGTTTTTGCAAATTAGTATTTACTGAAAATAAAAATCAGCCTTTTAATAAATATTTTTTTATCTCTTCCGGCCTTTAAACACTAGGATGTAATAACGTGCAAATTGAAAATACATATACATATAAATATTTTGTTTCTGGGAATCGTGTAGGAACAAATAATTGGTTTAAAAATATGGTACAGTCAGTCCTACGCGATTTTTTAATTTTTTCAAGAGTTAAAAAATATTGCTTTTAAAATTATCTACCATTTAAGTATTTGCTGTTAGTTGACAATGCACCGAGACATTCGTTTTGTGAAAATAATATATCTTCCTCCGAATACAACATCTTTTATTCAACGAATGGATTATGGGAGTAATATATACATTTAAAAAGTATTGCCTCCGAAATACAGTTAGAGCTGTTGACAGACAGAACGAAAAATCGTTAACCCAATTTTGGAAAGAGTACAACATTTATAAAGCTGTTCAAAATATTGGTGATTTTGAACACAATTTGCAATATATCTTATGAATAACGGATGGAATAAATTCATCCCCCGATAGGTTGAGGAGAGTAGACACCAACTGAAAAAGTTGACGTAGTTATGCAAGATCTTGTTGAAATGATTAAATACCTCAATTTAAATCTAGGGGAAGAGGATTTCGTTAGTTTGATTAACAGTCATTCGATGAGCAAGGATGTATTGATGGAACTTGAGGACGGGCAAAAAGAAGATTATTTTGGAAGAAGAGGAATCAATTGAACAACATAAGCAATTTGTAACTGCGAAGATGGGCGAATATTTAAATATGATCTGGAATGGATTAGCTAGTCTTGAAGCTTAAGACCCAGATCCTGAACGATCTGCGAAAGTTATAAAAGCAGTGAATAATGATACTTCATGCTACACTTTTATTTATGAAGAAAATAAAAGGGCTAAAAGAGTATTGACACTAGACCGATACTTGAATAAACCTTGTATATGTGTATTTATTTCTCATGGTGGTTGAAGGGTTATCTATTTTTGGCATATTTTAAGCTTTAGTTTACTTCGCAACAAGAATCGCTGCGATAGAATCATCGATTTAATGAAGTGGCGAAGAGAACAATATGCTGTTGTGTGTGGAGTGGAGTGCAGTGGAGTCAGTTGCATGCCAGATCCAATTAATCGGATCGTTGCAGAAGGAAGCAATAACCGGCAACTAACTTTTTTAATATCCGCATCGTATGCATCTCGGGCATCTTCGATACCCTCTACCATAGCCTATGTATAGACTATCAAATTTTCCGCAACATTGCGTGCACGTTTGCGTTTACATCAGGAAATTTAAAAATGCACGGGGAGGGATCTCATTACTCTGTCTTGCCATTGTGCCGCGATCGAATTTTGCAACAAAAAAAAAACGCGGTGCAAACGAGGATCATTTGTAAAAATATTTAGTTTCGTCGATACCATAGTTTTTGTAACTGTGCATACATTTAAAATTGTACACTTCCGTATATGAAATTTATTAAAACTCCATTATAATTGATACAATTATTTTTTAATTAAAATAATGGCAATTTTCCATACGACCCTCACCGCAAGCGGCGCGTCCCCTCAGCCCATTAACTGCTCTAAGTACACAGCTCTAACGTATCGTTCCGATCGTTTTTAATATCCAATCAATTTATTATTGCACGTTAACAATAACTAATTTATTATAATGTTAAACGAACGGTGTAATTTGAAAGTTGGCAATTTAAAAAGCTTTAGCCAAACCGGCCATTATCGGTTTATTTATCGGCCAGCCTGCTTGTTTCTAAGAGACGTGGGGGAGGGGGAGGCTAGCTTTTTTAGTAACATCGGTGGCCATTAATAGTTTTATAACTCTGTCTGTCATAAACTCTAATTGGATTGATCGTTTTATAATTGTCAGGACAGGGCAGTGGGTCTAGGTGTGCAGGTCGATCAAGTTTTTTGATTAAACACATAAAGAAATATTTTTATTACTCAAACTCATTATTTGATGATAATTCATATTCTTAAAATTTTTGCCATCATCTCTAAGGCTACTCTGCTAGGTTAAGTTATTCTCAAGACCCATCAGTCAAGGCTGTTCGTAAACAACCGCATCGTCCGAAAGAGATCTCTGAGAGACTCCAAGCAACTTAAAATAGTAATGAAATGTTCATCAATATCTTGATATTTAAAAAAAATGGATTATTCTAAGAATAAAAATAGTGTAGACGCGTAAATGAAATAGTGATAATGTTCTCGGCGACGTCTCACCGGAGAGTGAGCTCTTGCTACACTTGTCACTAGGACGTTTCACTCGCACTCGGCACGTCGTAGCGGATGCGAGCAAGAAAAAAAAATGCGCGTAGCAACAGCAGTGAATAATGTTGTTTTTATATTTTTTCGCAATTGTATACAATAAAGAACAATGATTATTTATGATATTTATTCTTTAGAAATTTTTAGAGAAATACAAAAGTTTGTGGTATGTAAGATTTATATTAAAATAGTTATTCCAGTAAAATCAAAAACTTGGGGTACCCATTATACCCCGACACGGCTAGGTTTAAGTATTAAATAGTTCGGTTCAAATGTAAATGTATTTTTATTAAGCAGAAGCGTCATAATCCTCACCTAAATCATCAGATTCTAAGCTCTGTTCCAGAGTTTTAACTAACAATATATTACAACTCCTTGACAAATTGAGATGTCCTTTACTTTATTTAAAATATTGCTATAAAATAAGAATCTCCACCTCATTTTTAAGTTCTCTCCGTAAATTTTCAAGAATTTAAATTAATAGAACTCAAACTACTTCCAATAAATTCTGACTTCCAAAGATTTCATAGTAAACCTTAATTAACTGCTTTGTGCCAAAAATTATAAAAATCTATAAAAAGAAAGATATGTATGAGAAAATAGGAGCTGCATTATATTACTTATATAAAATAAATAGTAATAAAAATTAAAAAAAAAGAAAAAACCTTTCAACGTAACCCTGATTTTCAATGGTTTCATTAATATCGTCTCTAAAATGATTAACAAGTCTTAACTTACAGTAATAAATTGTGTACTATCTGATAAAAAAAATCATAAAGAGAAAAAAGGGCATAATTTCATATTCATAATCAAACAGTCATCAATATCAATAGTTTTTAAAACATAAAACTTATTGGCAATTTATGTTTTATATAAAGATAATACATATAATTTTTATAAACAATATTTCTGTTTCTATTCATCAGGAAAATATCTACTATTTGTCAAACACAAATACATATATATTTTTTTTTAATTTTTCAATTGCCAGAACAATAAATTTACATAAAAAACTATACAATAGTAGATTTTTGGATTGTTTAAAAAAATAATTAAAGAAGTGCTTATCAAAATTGTATTATATCCTCAATTAAAAATTTGTATTTAAGGAAAGTATGGCAAAAAACCTATAATCATTTTTACTTTTAAGCACATTATATTTAAAGTAGTCATTATTTCACCAAAAATAAGGGCTTAGACAAAAAAATAGCCATAATAGTTGAAAACTACATTTATGTTGTCGACTGTAGGTCAAAAATTAACACCCAAACGCAAAATAAAAACCACGTATTAATTTAATTATTAAATTATTAAAAATGTTTTAAATTAATATAAAAATATACAAAATTAACACATTCTTTAAATTGATGAATAAAATTTAAATTTCTCACTCGCTCTCCACATTATCTAGAACACAATGGAATGCTAAGAAAATTTTATATTTCGCCGCACAATACACATTGACTCCAAAGTGGACATTGTCACGAAATTAGTAATATTACGTTTTTTTTAATTAAAATACCGACAAATAAACCTAGGAAATGGCGTCGCATCTGGGTCACTCAAATGACGAGTCGGCATTTTTCATATTTGCGATTCCCCCGCGTCTTATGCGAGTGCCCGTTGTGGAAATAATAAATTCGCACTGGCCCTTGCTTGACCTTAATATGTCGCCGGTGCTAATAACCGTTAACTTAACCATTGGAATTGCGTGTATGATAAAAGGTCGAAAGTCGCTATTTTTGTTTGATTTATTAGCGGGCAAAGCTGCACGAATGTATTAAGCCCTATCGATCAGATACCGTATCGCCTTCGGCTTATTAATAATGATTAAAAATGTGCTTTGCCAAAAGCTCTCTACGTATTTATGTACTGGGAGGGGGTGTTTTTGCCGAAAAAAATGGGGTGAACGTTTCTGCAACAATAACATGATTTAAAAATAAATTACAAGCCAAATTAATATAGAGTGCAAATCTTGACATTTACATTTTCATATTAAAAAAAGTATACATGAAAAATTTAAAGAGCGTCATAGTAAAATCTAAATTAACGTCACAGATTTTTTTAAATAAAATAATTTTAGTGTTGATAACCTTTATATAAATATAATGCTTAATTATTTTCTTGTACCGTTTTATTGCTGTTTCATTTTATAGTTTTGAATGTGTTATCTCAAATGTATGCCATATTTATCAAGGATTGAATAAACAAGAATACGTGATGTAGAAATTTAAACCGTATTATATGAATAAGCACGAATTTTACTAGGGGTATAATTTTGCGATAATAAACCCCCCATAGTGCAATGTTGACACATGCTAATGTACAATAATAAACGTGTACTGGGCGACTATTAACAGGAAAACGATTTTTTAATTTATAGTAATCGATTTTTTTTATTAACACCTACAACGCCTACCGGGGCGAGATCACATGCAGTTATGTAGATACCATCAGTTTTAGAATAAAAAAAACGGTACTAAATAATTTATTCTGATTGTTATTCACACGCCATGTGTGTCACTGATTAGGTGGCAAAATGCATCGATGTAGTTTGCACAGTGGGTCCGATTGATGTTATATCGAAACAATATATGTTATCGTCGTTAAATAAGAATTGTATTTTTTTTTTTTTTTTTTAAAATAGTGTTAAATAATAATATAACAAATAAATATTGCATTTTATATAGATGGTTTTAAAAAATGTATAATTATATATAGGAAAATAGGCATTTATGTATGAAAGTTACGGCAATTTTTAATCGGTACACTGTTTTTTTTCAGCATTAATTGCATTCTGCATCTCGAATCGTATCCACTTCGGTGGATTTGGCTTCTTTAATGGAATTTCTACGTCCTTTTCTTTGCGGCGTATTATGTGCCCAACGACTTTGAGCTTCATCTTGATATCATTTCTTTATGCAAAATACTCAAATGAGCGAAGAAACTATTTTAGAGTCGATCTTTTTCCTGGATTTCTAATTCTTTCAGGGCATAAAAGATATGGTATAAGAAACTCATGATTTACTTGGTAGGTATCGCTATGACAGTATTTGGATAGTATTATTTGCATATTTTCCTTTACGATTCAGGTTTCCGCTTGGTATTTTTAATTAAGTTTTCTGGGGAAAAAATGTTTTTTCAGGTATAGATCTAGTTTTCTTAATGATTTTGACATTCCTTTTTAAGATACTTTAATTATTCAGCTTAACTGTTATGATTATATGAATCGATAGTCAACAACTAATAACTAAATATCTGGAAAAGGCAATATAAATCAGTAAAAAAAAATACAGACAGAGAAATTATACAATGGTTGAAGGTAAGTTCTTGATTAAATTTGAAAACGAGGCCTGTCGTTACTTCAACCACCTTCAAGATCCATAACAGGATAGAAAAATAGAGATATGATGAGTTTATTGCATTACATGCCTGCGATTCGCCATAATTACTTCATCATACTAAGTGTAAAGGAATAATAATTTTCTTATTAGTCATTATTAAAAAATAATTTACTTTCTGGACTAGATTT
Source organism: Philopotamus ludificatus (assembly GCA_022495035.1). Lineage (NCBI taxonomy): Eukaryota > Metazoa > Arthropoda > Insecta > Trichoptera > Philopotamidae > Philopotamus > Philopotamus ludificatus. Next base: position 62,904 of record JAGXCT010037272.1, on the reverse strand, counting down.
TTAGTAGTTCATTATAAATAACTCTAAATAAATCTCAATAATGTTTATTTTCGTTTAATTACATGTTTGTATTAAGTATTAATATTTATTTAATAAAAACATTTGAAAAAAGCCATTTTCGATTAAAATATTAATTTAAAATTGCAATTATATATATTTTTTTATAATTTGTTATTTTTCAAAGTGGTAGAAGTTCATTTTTCAACTAAAAAATAGACTATTTTCTTTTTAATATTTTTGCAAAATAAACATTAACGGGTTGACGATTAAAAAATACATAAATTGACAGGTCGTCGATACACACTATGAAGCTGCAGCAACCTCAAGCAAATTTAAGAATGTATTTTTATATAGTATTATTTATGTGATTATGTATACGAAAATATAAATACAATTTACAATTATTAACCTAAATTTTATTTATTTCTAAATGTTTAGTTTTTAGCCTTTTAGAGGACGCCAACGTGGCGTATGCGGTAGATAACAGTTGGCTAAAAGAGAACGCCAACGTGGAGTAAGCGGATGTTAAAGTGTTAATATTATTCATATTTTTACCTCACTTAATTTTTTATATTTTAAATGAAATATTTTACCACGAGCTGCCACTGCGTGTGCTAATATTTTTAAACTTATGCAAACCCAAACCTTTAAATATCTTACAATGTAAATAAGTGGAATTATACAACGTACTAACTTAACTCAAAAATGTTTTCCAATATTAAAATAATAAAAATATATGAAAAAGCCGTATCTAATTTTAACCATAACAATATAAAAAAAGCATTTAATATACGCATGCCATATAGTATAAACAAAAAATCATTAATCAGTAACTCCAATTGACCGTGTAACCATTTAATACCACAATAACATCTTGATTGTCGTCTCAAATCATTAAATTTTAACAATACCCAGTTTAAAACAAATACTTTATAGCCGCGTTAATATAGAAAATTACAAGGCGTTTTGCCGTTCAACTTCTTCATCGCCCTAATTGAGTATCAATGGTAGTTATTATTAAAACAGTGAGTTTATCGGCGGATTCCCGGGATAGATGGCACACTGGAGCATATGAATGGATGGCGTGCCATATTTGTTAATAATTCGAAACACAGAGCGGTGACATTTAGCTGTCGTCAGGCCATAACATTCCGCTGCCTTCGAGGGTTATAAATGAGCTGAGGGCACGCGACCTGCTCGGCCTCTATGGAAATGTGTTCCTGGATTGTGGCTCCGCTCAAATGGGAAGGAATTCCGGCCTAAATGGAATAATTGCTTCTAGTGAATAAAAAAAAACAAAATAAATACATAATGTCCTAGATAAGAGTAGAAGGATATTTTTTATGAAATTTTTCAACCGATCCATTAAAATAATTCATAAATTATGAAAAAATCCCAACTATAATTCATTCTATTGATATAATATTTATTCAAAACGAGATTATAGATTATCGTGGAATTTCATATATGATGTAGACATTATTCATAATTATTTCGGTAATTTTATTAAAATCATGTCGACGGGATAATAAAATGTACAACAACAAAAAATCTACGCAGAATTGCCAATTGTCATAAAACATTGTGTGCTATGTCGGCATTAATCCTTTCTTAAGGAGAATGTAAAAATTTCAACAACACTGTCGACAATGCAAATACGTTTGCTGGCCACATGCGATTCTGGATTTAGCACGTACTCCACAGAATAGGATTAAAGAAAACATTTGAATTTATGGCCGACCTCGACATCTGCCGTTGTTTTGATCGAACATCGTCTTCTAATTATCATTAGGAAGATCGTTCGCACCGCTGATTTAGGGTCGTTCCCACGGGACAAATTAGAGCCATCCTCCCAAAATTTAATACCGGATGCTCCCGGTCACGATTTTAGTATTAGCTGGAGACGCGAGTTTTGTAAAAGTGTGTCAAGTTGTGGCACTTAACACATTTGTAACTATAATTAAGCCATTTCTCTGGGGGTTAAGCCGGAGTGGTTGTTGCATGTGCGTTCTAGAAACAGCTGCCGTACACTCTTGATGCACTCGAGGATGATGGATGGTGATGGCCGAGCAGAAATCTGCAATTTTCAATTGGATTTCATTCAGATGATGAATGAGGCATAGATTTTAATTATTTCTTGTGTAATATACATAATACTGATTTGACACAGTTTCAAAAATAGGAGAAATTACATTAATTTTATTTTATTATACAATAATAAAAAGACGGGTCCAAACTTTCCTATTTACTAAAAAAACAGCAGCCCGATATTAGATGTACTGTACAATTTTGAGGTGATCATAACGAAAGTATGGCATGTTATCAAGTATCGTATAAGAATTAAAAATAAAAAAATGCGTATTTTTTAAATCAAATCTCATTTATATTTATATTTTTTTGCTGTGGGTTACTGGACATCTAGAGCACAACTTTAAAAAAATGGAATATCATTCATTCATCATATTCATCTGTCCTTATTCCATCAGATCGGCATTTATTAAGATCAATGCAACACTTTTTATGTTACAATATTTCAAAGTAGTGAAAACGGGTCTCGATGTATATTTTTAATCCAAATCAAAAGGTTTTTATGCAAATGGAATATTAAAATTACTAGTAAGATGGATAAAAGTTGTATTATATCAACCGAGGGACATTATATAATTAATAATTGAAAAGTATTTTACATAATTTTTTCCAATAAGATAATTATTTATTTAGTATTTATCTAAAAAAGTCTAAAGAATTAATATTATAAAAAATCATCGACCTTTTATTGTGCGCAATTGCGAAAAAAACGACAATATAGCGCGATGTTTTTTCTTGTTCGCATCCGGTGTCCTCAGTCTGCGACAGGACATCACCGAGTGTGCGTGTAATTTACGCGTCTATAAAGATATTGGTGAAGATCATATCAATATCTTGACTTAAAATGCCTGGGGTCAATTTTCCATTATAAATAGACCCCTACGGACGACGCGGTTGTTTTCGAGCCATCGTGATGGATAGGTTAATAAAGATAAACATCATCGGGGTTAAAGCCTAGGACCCTGATCTCATCTATCATCATCTTCAGATCATTCCCTTTAATACAGCGTACAGTTGTACGCAGTTCATCCCCAAATCAATTCATCCAAGTCTTGTAGACCCTATGCTTTTTAGTCTATCCTCGAGACTCATGTCTTATCGAGACCCATTGGAGACTGGCCACCCTAGCGAAGAATACTAGCCATTAGAGTTAGTACAGATAGAACCTTATTTCTCGCTATTAAGTACAACCAATTCATTATTCTTCTTGGGATTATTATATTTTGTGATTTTTATCTTTCACTTGTCTTTCCTTTTTACAGCCTAGTGGACCCATATATTAGGACGGGCCTGAAGAGGATCTCATAAAACATAATTTAACTTGATTCTTTGATGCATTTGTTTTGACAGGACAGATTTTTTCAGACCTAAAGTATTCGTCGACTCTCAGGAGTCTTTTGCAGTTGCTCATGTACTTTGATTTAATTTCGTTGATCCTTAATATCTTGTCCATTGCTGATCAGTTTACTTATCGTCTGAGTTGTAGTCACGATATCAATGAAATTCGCATACTCACTTGTAAAGGACAATGCCGATATTCTTTTCAAAGGAGAGAGACCATTGGTGAATCTTCAATTCTTCTGAAATATTAGAATTTTCCCAGGTTGTAAACAAATTGCAAGCAACAATCTTGCGTGAGATTTTATGCAATTACATTTAATAACTGGATGCAACAGTCGAATTTCTAACAGACTGTCCTTTGAAAGATTCACTCTCATCTCGGGCATACAAGAACCGGATATATCGCAAGCCCCCGCGGACCACAATGATCATCCGCATGAGTGTGTCTGATTTGTGAAAACAAATTGGATGGCAAGACAACAATGTGGCATTGTTGCAACGGGGGCTCAGCCCCCATGCAGCATCGGCTACAAAAACAGCGGGGCCATAATTAGTTCACCTGTTGCCCCCGGGCTGATGTTTCAGGGGGCCAGCTCATATTTTAAAACCGCCGCGTCCTAAACAAACACAGGCTCGATGTCTTAATTCGCGGTCGTTATTTTGTTAAAATCTGAGGTACCGTACGAGCACCTTTATGGCCTCGGGTCATGCGGTTCCAAACGGCCATTGTTCCTTTCGATATGTGCGATTTTTTTTTCATGCCGAAAACGAAATCGGCGGAAACTGATAACGAATTTGAGCGGAAATTGTAAATTTAAATTTGTTACAAATTAAAACACCGCGAAATACTTGCAGTCTGCATAAATAATAATTATAATTAGCAAAATTTCTCTTATCTCGGATCATATGATGGATATAACCCTTCTATTTTAAATTTTATCATCGTGATAAATTTCGTATTTTGTCGCCAGACACACATTGCAAAACGCAATCGAATCTACGCAACATTTGAAATTATATTTATGTACAAATGCCGTCTGGGCGAAGAAATTAATTTCAACCCTTCAGTTGGCGCGGGGTTAAAAAAACCACATGGCCCGGGGGGCGAGGGCGGCTGCATTCGGCGTAGGGTTCGCCCCCATAAACCCCCAGTAGAAACAACTTCGGTGCAAATATGTACAAAACTGCGATACGTAATGGAGTTAGGTGCAATTTTGGCGCCTTATTTATAGACAAAAAAAATGCATCTGTTTGCACTCAGATGAGAATATTCTAGAAACGAGATCTGGAATCGTTTTGCAAAATTTAATTATCATCGAATCAAGGGGGAAGAGTTTTCTGTTTGTTTTAATTTCATTATGGCTCAGTAAAGTCATGTTTGATAATAAACAACTTTTTGTAAATACTCATATTTTAAAATGTAATTACGATGAAATATATTCCACGTACATTTACTATTCTTTTTTAAGTTCAAATAAAAATGTTCAATCACAAATATTTTATTAAAAAACTTTATAATAAATATATATATAATAATAAAATGTTGCGGTTTTTATGATAAACTATAAAAAATAATATCAATATTAACCATACAGAATTTGTTTTAATAAACTCAGTAAATATATAAAATCCATTGTTTAATCTCAGAACTGTTATTTATCCTAACATTAATATACGTTTCATAATTATTCTTTAATTTTTTTCTAAAATTTAATAAAATCATATTTTTATTTTTTTTGAACGTATTTAAAATAAAAAAAATGTATAAAAGTATATTATAACCTTACTGTGCTCTAATTCTTTTATATATGTTTAAAAATTAATTATATTTAAGTGATTGCAAGAATCTGTTTATAAAATCTTTTTTTTGTTGATACGTATTTAATATTAATTTGTGTTTTGAGTACATAAAGCAAATGTTTGCCTTATTTTTGTATAATATTATTTAATAATACTGATATGACCTATTGGACATATTGATAATACAGTTCACCTCCTATAAAGGTCGAAATAGGGACTATGCTATTGAATCCGCTTTATAGAAGAATAGGCATCCATCTAAAATTTAGGGTTTTTTATTTTAGGTTAGGTTTTAAATTTGCATTTTTAGTAAAAACGAAATCAATGCATGAAATATTTTTTTATTTCCATTTTTTAAATGGCCTTGTTTTTTATTTCTCTTTTAGTTTGTTCATGCCCGCGTGTTATATTTGTTGTCAGCTAAAAGAGCATTGTCCTTATTTCTCGTAAGGCAATGTTTTTACATTTTTGTTTCATTTTGTAGAAAAGAAGGAATTTTGCACATTTTTTAGAGAAGGACACAATATAAAAAAAAACTAATAACGGATAAAATCACAAATTGCATTATTTATACCCTTTATTCTCCTTAACTTAACCGTGGCGATGAAGTCTATTTGGGATCCCAAGTTTTTGATTTTTTCGAATAACTCTTTTAATATAAATCCTACATGTCAAAAATCCTTTTTTTTGCCTAAAAAAGTCTAAAGAATGAATATAATAAAAAAATCATCGACCTTTATTGTCCGCAATTGCGAAAAAATAATAATAACAGCAATATTCTGTTACACAGGGGAGATGTTTTTTCTCGCTTGCATGTGTGAGTGAAACGTATAATAGTGACACGTGCCATGAGAATTTGGTGATCGAACTACCAGCGGCGTGTCCTCAGTCTGTGGCGGGATATCGTCGATTGTGCGTGTCATTTTCGCGTAATATTGATTAGTAGAAAAATACTGTTACTATTTTTATTCTTAGTCAAGTTATTGATGAATTCTTCATCACTAACTTGACTAAGGACTTCAAGACTTAAGCAATTTCCTGACCAGTGACCAAAAATATATATTTTTTATTACATTTATATGTAACTAATAAAATAGTTTTAATCCACATTTGTTAAAAAAAAAACGATTGGTATCACTATTATATGACATTCATTATACTATCGCCAAATCTTATAATTAAAATTATATGAATATATGTCATCATTAATGATATGAAATCCTTTTCAGCTCGGATTAAAGAGTTATTTAAAAAAACTTTTGGCTTATTTGATACATCCTATGCCATGTGTCAACAAAGAGTTCATAATTGATTACCAACGCCAGAGCAGTTACTGCTTGTGTGGCTTGACTCGTTATTTTAATTTTTTCGTCGTTGATCAAGTTCTTATTTTTATTATTTCTATTCCTAATTACCATCATTCTCAGGACCGATTTGAGAGTATTTTTTTTTATTCATGTCGGTTCTTCATGACTGAGTTATGTCACCATCTTTTACAAATACCGCTGTCTTTTTTTGTTAAATTTTTATTTGATTTTATTGATATCTGAACATTTTTTTAAAAGAACGGGAATTATAGCAAAAAATAACGTCTGCAATTAGATATTCCAATCCGGATCATTTAACTGGGTGCAACGACCGTCTCGCGGAATTAATCGGGCCGCTTATCGCCGCAGTGCTTCCACATCCACGGCTACACAAAATCCGCAAAGTATAAAAGTTGGCGAGTAGATGTTTCGTGAAATTGAGTGAAAAGCTACGGACGCCGGCGTAAGAATTCCCGGTTGGACGTCCGCACCGGAAGTATATTAAATCGGGATGGCGGGGGCGTGGGGCACGAGGGGCGGGGGTACCCGAAAGAAAATGTGTTCCGGGATCGGCTAAAAGCCCCACTATCCATAATAAGTCGGCGGCTCCATTAACGGCTCCAAGTTTTACGAGGCGGCCCGCGGAACAATCATGGCACGTCGCGGCGCCCCGGCTCAAATCATTATTACAGAGTACGTATTAATGAAACTGCGAGCGGCCGCCCCGAGCGCCACCATGAATACAGATGGCGGCGGTGGCGTCGCCGTCGCCGCTAATTCCGACGCCCCTAATAACCGAGCCATTTTTTTAATGTCGCGGTCCCCCGTCTCAGGTTTTACTTTGGCAAAGTGGCGCGGTGAGTCACGTGCCGGACATGGAAATGGGTTGATATTGTTAGGCGTGGTGGGGACGCCCTGGCCGATCGGGCGTCGCGACGCCTCTTCGCGCAGATCATCCGGTTTCGCGACGATGACCTCTCCGTACATATTACGTTCGCCGTCCCTTAAAAATATCGCATTTTAGCAACACGTGGCAGTCAGAATGCGACATTGTCGGTTGCCACGCGTCGCTTTGAGTTGCAGCTCGTTGCACTTAGTAAGGTTAATGCATTACATCGCCCCTGTTTAATATCCGTTCTAGTTGACGGTTCATTGGCGTATTGGTATTATACTTAGCTCCGTGTAACTTTGAATCTCACAGGGCGTACCTGGTCAAACACATGCACAGTGTTCGTGGGTTCTGAACCAATATTAACCACAGTTTGTTAATAATGGTCTCGAGCACCGACGAGCTACCGACGAGACGAGGTTCAATTCTGTGCAAGCATCGTTACACCGCTAACGTAATGTCATTGAATTTGAAATCAATTTTGATACACCCATCCCTCGCTTAACACGATACCCGCTTAACACGGTTTCGCTTTAACACAGCTGCGGGTTTTTTTTAAGAATAACGGTTAGGGTATATTTGGACGACAACTGTCCATTTTAAATGTAAAAAAAACATTACACCTGAAATAAATATCTTTTATCTATGTTCATAATGTTTCAATAAATTTTCAGTTCTATCAACCTATTTCTTTAATATTTCTAAAATAGAACCTATCCTCTCTTTTTCATACATTTATTAGTCTCGCTTAACACGGTGATCTAGCAGAACCTATCTTCCGTATTAAGCGAGGGATGGGTGTATTTGTAAATTACATATTTAATCAATATTGTAATTTAGTATTTATCTTGCCTTTCTATCCTTTGTAAAATAATTATTACTATGTTTTTTCGAAAATACCTTAACAAATGGTAATCAAGCGGCGCAAGCACTTGAAAATAGAATAAAAGGTTAATAACTTTACAATTCAACTCTTCGTCATATGCACAACAGTCCTAATGTAAAGCCCTGGCCTCGTCCAACACAATTCTCCATTTTATCCGGTTTGCCGCTATGTCGCTCTATCTTCGGGCCAGTCTCAATGATACAGTGTCTCGCTGTAGACAGTCAAACACCCCAGCATTGATCTTCCTTTCCTCTGGTGATAGGGAGGTTTGTTAATCACGACTGCTATGACCGGTAAATCGTTGTATAATCAATACAACTCCAAATATCCATCTCAGAATCCTCTTTCCAGATATATAATTGTCGTTCATCTTGCTTTGTCAGAGCCTAACATTCAGATTTGTATGTTAGGACGACCTGACAAAAGTCATGTAGACCATGACTTTGATCTTCCTAGAGAGGAATTTCGATCGTAGATGCTTATGAAGTCCGAAGTAGCACCGATTTGCCAGCACGTCTTCGAACTTTAGTATCAGCTTCATTATGTTTTGTTATTAAATTCATATTATTCATATAATAATTGAGAACATGTTGGCTTATTATCGATGATCAATAAGTTGGCAATTGATGAGTAATCTTAAACTCATTGTAAAAAAACTATTCTCTTGCGATGCAAATCTTCGCCCCTGGTAATTGCTTTATTACCATCGTCTTTAATATATATTGGGGTGGATATCTGTCAATGATGACCTTTAACTTCTCTTTGTTAAGGCTTGAAAGCCGCCCGGTCTGATGGAAATCCCCTGGTCAGAATTTGGTAAATTGTTTTAGTAAAAAAAATCACAGGTATATTATTAAATGACGTGTGTTTAACCTTTACAAAATTCTCAGAATAAACAATGACTAAAATGCAAATTATCGATATACAAAATATAGGGGTTGATATTATTTTTGAGTTCGGAGAAAAAAAATGTCGAGAACATAAAAACACGTGAAACCTTTTTGACAGCCAACAATAAAGTCAACGTTAAATATGGCTTCAAAAAAAAATGACAAAAATTTCGCCTATTTTTTCATCAAAACGTATACGTCGCGGGGAATAATAAACTAAATATTAGGTAGAGTATATTTTATATAATTTATATTATTATAACCATTAAAACATATATTTCGTAAAAAAATCATCAATATTTGATCTTTACAAAAATATATATATTTATTTAATCCATAATTGTCTGGTGTTCCAAGATTAGAACATTGACGGATTAAAATTAAAATTACACCAGTCGATAGCTAACAATCGTTAGTAGTGCTTTGCGCAAAAATAACTCAAGTATGAACTTGTGGGAATGAGCAGTGATTTTTTAAACGAATAATTTACATTCTACAAGAAATTTAAGTCAACTTTTAGGCTATTTTTTTATTTAATGATTATTTTAATTATAATTTATCATTGTTGTAGATCCGTTAATTGTATTGAAATAAACTGTTTATCTTATTTTAGTTTTACCCCATTATATTATAACTGTTTCAATTTTAGAACATTTTAAAAAAACGTATTAAAATAAAATATCTCATAGTTATCATAAATTTTAAAGAAAAAAAATCAGGCAATAACGGGTTTAATATGTTCTTTACTCTCTCACCCCAGATATTTTAGACAGTTAGTTATCGCAAATTATTTAACAAAATTCAAGATCTATTATGCTTCATATCATTTTCTTTGTAATTATATGAAATTAAAACATTGTTTTTATTATATTATACACTTACATAGTTCTGTATACCCATCAGCTTATATTTAATATATAATTTTTGCAAAATATATATAATATGTAACATCTCAAACTAAATTATCAAGTTGATGAGATACCCAGTATCAGCCGCTACATAACATTTTTGATAAGTACAACATTCGACAGTTTTAGTACTCTGCGGGTTCGTGCAAATTTACATACTGCCAGTATGAACTAAATTAAGGAAGGCAGCCCTGGTGGTATGGGAAGATTGGTTTCTGTGGTCTAAATTGAGCCTAGACCTTTGCACGACTCCATCGTAATTTGTTAATTATTAATTAGTCGCGTTATTTTGATATTAATGTAAGAAAACTTGAATGCGTACGAAGCTCAGCGATAAATTAGTTAAAATAAAAATTATATATTAAAACTATAATTGTAATAAATGCTATTCGAATCTATGCATTTGAATTGCATGAATAATATACTAGAAAGATGCTTTAATGAATCTGTGTAAAAAATATTTATGAATTTTATAATTCTAGCACGGGAGAACCTCGACTAGGTATTCAGATTCTTAGCAGGTGATCAATTATTCAAGGCCCTGGGGCTAATAAGGGCGCCGTGCTAATTATGTGCTAACATAGCGACGCTGCAGACGCCGGCTGTTATTATACAGACTGCATGTTTCTATCTCTTTTCGCTTTTTATCTTTTTGTTTTAAATAGAGAAAAATTCCGTAGCAAAGCTGGAAAATGTTTTTTCGAAATGCAGCTCGTGCCGGCTAATTCGCCGTCGCGATGTCTTCACTTTATGCTAATCACTTTTTTAACTCCGCTAGACTGGCTGGTCGGTGAACTGCAGGAGGCAAATATGATTATGCTGAATCGGTGTTGAATATGCTTGAAAACATCTTCAAAAACGTTTTATTCTCAGAGCTAATGTTCTTAATAAGACGTGAAAAGCATCTGCTGGAAAATTAATATATCTATGATTTTTTTTGTAATTTTCAGCTTTTAATTGACAATTTAGAGCATGTAATTATAATCTTTTACGCAGAATCTTCTATTTTAATAATATTCCATAAATAAAATATCTCTCATAAACAATTGCATACGTACTGCGAATAAGGTGGTAACAAACTTTTCAAAGTATAGTTTTTTCTCTACTGGTAAGCTAACGTGATTGTTTGATTTTTGCGCACGTTCAGTGGAATAACGTGGTTATAATTGTCAACTTATATGGAGAGGCGCCCGTCGTTCTGTCTGCTAATGTAGAAAATAAATTTAATATTGGTTTAAGACAATAGCAAGGTTTGCAGAAAGGTCAGAAAATAAACGAAACAAACTCAGAAACAGCGGACAATCCTATTTGAACAGAAATAGCGAAGGGTAAAAGATGACCAGAAGAGGTTAATGGAATAACGTGGCAACTAACGTGGATATATACAGTGCCGCGTCGAAAGTGTTGGGGCCACTACACCTTTATGATAAAAAAATAGGATTTTTTTATTTTAACCATTTTTCAATTTTTCGCCTCTTGACGCCCTTAATCATCCGACGCTCGTGTGCGCCGCACAATCTGGCCATATGAACTGCCCCTGCGCATATAATGTGTAATGTTGAAAATATATTTTACTTCAATAAAATAATTTTACCCAACTAATATTTTTGTTTTATATAAGAGTTGTGTTGTGAATAACGTTGCAATTGTATGCGCGAACCACGTTATTTCACATGTCGATAGTCTCTTTCATGTTTTTTTATTGCTTTGAATATAATTATGGTTATATTGGATTTAATAAAATTAAATAAAATATGCCTTTTGATTCAAAACAGAATAAAAACAGTGTTTTTCTGGAATACTATAAATACAACTATTGTTAGTTGCCACCTTATTCGCGGATTGTATTAAATTATCAGCGTTTAGCTACTATAGAAGTTCTGTTTTTATCTTTTTAATGTTAGGAATTCATCTTCTTAATGTTAGGGTCATCATTATTTTTTTATATTCCTATATAAATGAAATTGGCAAAGAGCTGCGAGTGACGAATACGGAGGTTAAATTATAATAACTATGGTATTAATAGGGAATGGATCATACCACATTTTCCATTTTTCTACGTGTCTTTTTGACATCTAATACTAAAGTAAATATCCAATATTTTACAATTTACGTCAGAAACAAGATTTTAATATAGTCAATTCTCCTATAGCGCCATAAAGCAGCGGGACAGTCCCTCATATAGTGCTTTCTTCTACTATTTTAGACCGCCGTTTTCTATAAAATGCTAAATAAATTGCTGCGTAAAATAAAGGTCATTGTGTTTTGGTTGACAACAAAATATAACACGCGCGCGTGAACAAACTAAATTAGACCAAGGTCATTTAAAATATGTGAATAAAAAAATATTTGATATATTGATTTCGTTCAATTTACAAAATATAATAATAAAAAAAACTTAAATTATAACAATTAGCTTTCTATAGGGCAGGTTTTTATAACACGGTCCCCATCTCGACGGTAGACATGATTGAAGGCTTGACTATAATATGTGATAATTAGAATTTGATATATTTTATTTTATTTATTTATTTGACTATGAATGGATTCCATAGCCGAAAATCCAAAGCGCTACTCACCCATTTAATGGCTTAATAAAAATTCAAAAGATGAAGAGACAATAAGTCTTTTACACTTTCAGTTTCAGATTTGAAAAATATAAGAGAATATGTATATATAAATTGTTAAGTTTATAATTCCAGTATTTAATCAGAAGATAAGAAAAAAAACAATCGAATAAATATATGCATGTATCAGAGCTTTCGTTGGATTTAAAGCTGTGCAACTTATTAACACTCACCACTTTACGCGCTATTCACACGCGCCTGAAAATGTATTACGCATGGTTTCAGCGAACAAATCTGGCTATAACCCAAAATCTACGGATCTTCAAAATATTTTCTCGTTACTCGGCAAATGCCGATAGTAAAAAGCAATCATGCAATTCCGCGCTGTTTCATTCCATCATGCGCGGTACGCGGGGCCCGCGCCCAGTAATGAAACGCGTAAAACCGGGTCTTCGCCGTTTTTTACGATTATCGCCTATCGTCAAAAATCAAATCCCGTTCACGCCCCCATTTTCATATGCTCTCCGTGTGCAAAAATTGACGCGAAATGTGAGGTGACTACCACCTGTAACGCGTTTGGCGGAGAGTTACGCCCCCGCCCGGCGGAAATTCGCATCAAAGGATTCGTCAGAACGCTCCTGGATGTGTAGGCTTCTGCCGAATAATTTCGCATTGAAATATGTTGTCTGAAGAGCAGGATATGGAAATCCTACAGAATTCGGGCGGATGCTCGGATCGGGGATAATAATAGTAAACTATGCGAAATGCCGAAAGATACGGCTCAATATACACTTCATTGTTGGGGGTGGTGATATCGGCGATCATTGTTTTTTTTTCATCTCGAAATAGAATATTAATATATTGCTGATCGAATCCTCCCAACTCTGAATTCAAATTCCATAACATATATGAAAAGTCACACGTATTAAGTCATGCTGCTTAAAATAAATATAATCTTCATTAGACATTAATTAAAATCTATCTTAATCTATCTCTATCCTTCGATACGTTCCCGAAAATATAAAAACACTCAAAAAAAGACAGAGGTCATAAAAAATGAATATAATTTATTTTTATTCTAAAATATAATATTTATATATAATTTTTTGTAAATTTAACGAAATGGAAAATGTGGCCGATGGCTTCTATTGGGGACCCCAATTTTTCACGAATAACTTTTTTAATATAAATATCACAAACTTTTTGTATTTGTCTAAAAAATTCTAAAGAATAATTATAATACATAATAATTGTCCTTTATTGTCTGCAATTGCGAAAAAAAACACAATATTTACTTCTGTTGCCAGGCACGTGATGTTTTTTCTCGCTCGCATCCGGTACGATATACCAAGTGCGAGTGACATGTGTGGTGAGAACTCAGTCTGCCCGTGTCGTTTACGTGTCGTATTGATTAATAGTAAATTCTTCATTCATATATTGAGTTGAAATGAGTGGGGTCTCTGAGAAACACCCTTCGGTTGTTTTCGAGCCGCCGTAACGATTGGGAAGAAACCCAAAATTCAGTTAATAATTGAATTTATGGAAAAAACTCTGATTATTCGGATAGGCGATGCACAAAAAGTTAATACTATTTAAATAGCTCAAATAGCTATGAAAGTATATAGTCATCTTAGGGAACGAGCCCTAAGAACCTCTAAAGGGAAACTATCTAACTAGAAGGGTTCAAAAAATAAAACTTTTTATAATCTCAAAATATAGAGTAACTTTATGATTTTCTTTGTATGTTTTATTTGTCGTTGTGGCGCGTTCGACAATTTATTAAAATCTATATTAGGGTCCATATTAAAATCTTTTTTGGCTCTTTCGAATAATCGTTAATTTTGCTTTCAATTTCAGGATTTACTAGGTAATTTTATTCGCGAATAATTCCTCAATATCATGGCTATTCAAATCTTAGAAAACATTTAGTAAGAATTCTGACCATTATGATTTACAATTAACAATATTGTTTTTTAAATCCTTGCATATTAAAACAATATGCTGTAGACAATAAAATAAAATACACGTAGAGACGAATATTTTTTTAGCGCTGTTTAAAAACCACACAAGTTTAATACGATTTCATCTCACAAAACAATTTTTATTAACATACATATTCATCTCTGACCTCTTTAATATGCATAAATATAGTAGTTATTATTAGCATTGCACATATGTATGGTGCATTATTCCACGCTTCCTCGTATTATCTGCGAGCAAACTGGGACGCTGCCTTGTATTAGTGGAGCAATATCTTATGGAATAGCACTCGCGCGTTTTAAAGGATTTCCCGAACTCATAGTTTGATATTAGAGTTGTAGACACATACAGACACGCGCGAAGACATAGAGAAATATACACACGCACGAGCCCTGGCACGATAAGTCGGTAAGACCCGCCAGCATATTACATACGTTTGAAGCCTGCTCGACCACAAATCCTTCCGTCTTCGTCCTGGCCCGCGCAGAGACAAGATCCAATTTTCGCCGCGAACATATTCGTGGGGGGGGGGGTTTCTTGGGAGGATCTATCGAGGATGGGGGTGCGATGGGATGTGTATGCCTTTATGTTACACACCGAAAGGCAATACGCTGATGGATTTTCTTTCGCGTTTTGTTTCCATTATTGGCGCTGATGTTGCCGCCAGAACAAAGGGGATGAAATAAAGGGACGATGAAATAAAGAAAGGCGAAAAAAAGTTGCTACCTACGGTCGAAAATAACAATATCGGTTTTCGATTTCATTCATAAAATATATAGCGCGAAAAGAGAAAATTGCCGGGGTGGAACGGGCGTGGCAGACGGTGCCGCCCGATGATGAGATGAGACGACGCCGGAAAACTGAATAGTCTGCCGATGTCAAAATTTGACCTTTTTCTTCCCTATCTCTTGCACTTATTTGATTTTCGTATGTGTATCTATCTCCAGTCCTCGATTATCAACAGAATATTTTTTAACATATTTTTTTGCAATTAAAAAAATATCATTACTTAAATATTTTTTAATTATACTGAATATATAGAGATGTAATGTGTATATAAGGATTTCAAGACCTCAATTAAAACGAAACCACACAATGTATATAAAAATATAATTAACAAGAAACGAAAATAAATGCAGTGAAACCCCTGAGTTTCGCTGAATTTCTTATATTTTAAAAAAAAATAATGAATAAAATTTAGTTAAAACTATCTTCAGTGTGGTTAAAAATATTATTCCTGTACGTGTAATTAAAATAACAGATAAACCCTACTGATCTGAAGAGATTTTGATTTTTTAATGATTTAATAGAAATTGATTTAACAACGAATTTAAATAACGATTCATACCCTTTTACTACATTCTTTTAGTTTATTATTCTATATGAAGCTCCAATAGTTCAACAGTAGTGCCTTATCCTTCCATACTCCCAATTACTTAGTAATTAAACTCTGACATCAATTGAAAACACCTTTGAACCAGAGCTTCAAATCTTAGGAGCTTTTTAAGCAATCAATCAGCTGATCTATAGGCTAGATTAAAATAGTATTTAAGGCGAAAATAACCATACTTGCTTCTATCATAATTCATACAGTCAATATAACATTCATCAATATGAAAAAAATAATTCTACGCTATCGTTGTAAATTAATATTGTGCTTCTTTTTTAAGTCTTATTTATTTTAATTGAAGAATTCCAAGATATTCCGTCTAAGGGACTAGAAAATTTTGTAATTTATTTAATTATAGATTCGACACATATTTATCAGAAGATATACCGCAATAGCCCGATTTTTTTAAATAATATGACGCGTAAATGACCAGCGCACTCGGCGATGTCTCGCCACAGACTGAGGATACCCCACGGTTTTACTTATATTCGGCACATCAATCCAGATGCGAGCAAGAAAAAACATCGCGCACAACACACAAGCGAATATTGTTGTTTTTTTTTGTTTCGCAATTGCAGACAATAAACAACAATGATTATTTACAATAATTATTTTCTAGACTTTTTTAAACAAATACAAAAAGTTTGGAACATGTAGGATCTATATTAAAAGTGTTATTCGAGAAAAATAAAAATCCAGCACGGATAGGTTCATCAAAATTATATTTCTGCTTAATATTTACAATAAAAATTATCTGTTTCTTGAATGATTACTATTCGATGTATTACTTACAGCATCTTGTTCTTTCTATAAATAGGAGTGAAACACGTTATTTAGTATTGTTTTTCATTAAATCCAGAAAATATAACGCGAATGACTTTATTTGAAAATATGTTAGGGGAAAATTCAAGCTAATAGGGTGCTAATTAGTAATACAATCTATTTTCATATTAAGGAAAATTCCTACCAGTTTGATTATTATAATCCTTTGATACGTCGTATTTTAATTAAACAATAATTGAAAAGTACAGCTTATACATATTCAGATAAGTATTCCGTTCATTAATTAATAATAGTAGTAATTAACATATTAATAATTTACCATCGTCTATACAATTCTATGAATATAAATGTATACAAAACTAGAAATGGGGTAGATGATATTTATCATTGATACGCTTCACTACACGGAACACATCTCACGTTTCTTATCCCCGCAAGGTACAAGTAAAAGTTTAATCATTAGAACTAACAACTAGCATTAATTTGATATTTTACATTTCAGCTGCAGCCATATACCCAAACTTGGATACATATTTTAAGTATAGTTTGTCACGAGGACAAATTACCCCGGTCCCATCAGTGCGCTAAGCCGCAGCTCCCTCGTCGGGCTCCCCCGTGCCTCTCGCCTCCCGCCACCCCCCTCCTGCACCGTCTCTCGAGTAAATGACTCGAGTGTTTATTATTTGCGTGTAGTGTATTAGCGGGGGGCTAAGCCCCTGGCTTAGGGCTCCTCCCTCGGGATCCGTATGACTAGCGATTGTCTTTGCAGGGCTCGTCTTTTTCGCATGACAAACTTCGTCTAACATTCGATTAATCATCCCCCAACAATAACCGAGTTTAAATCCCCGGCATTCGTACGTCGTCGACGCGAATACGTTATTCGTCGCCGTCATTATTTTCTTGTCGCGCTTTATTTTCTTTTCAAATCCCTAGAAGATTCGTCTGTCGCTGCTGTAAAAATGCTGCCAATCACATTTCATAATTACACATAAGAGAATATAATTAAAATTGTGATCTCGTAAAAAATACGCTATTCCCATATGCCATTAACAAAATTATGTGCGCTGTTATACAGCCGAGCGTGCTTATGGCCGCATCCCGTTTTAGCGACGCTCGAGGATCGGGCCGCGATGTGTGTGACGAGGTGAGTTATGAGCTGTGACCGTATTCAAAGGGTTAATCGCTTTCAGCGGAATTGGGTCAGCGTCGGGTCCTTTACGAGTCACCCGACGCTGTTTAGCCTAAACTCTTTGATTACGGCGGCGGCCAGGGCCGCGGGCCAATAGGTCGCCCTGGGCCCATCGGTATCGGATATTCGAGCTTTACGGCCCCCTACCTCTCAAATACGCAAACTCATATTTACGGCAAAACTTTCGCGGGGCCAAAAACGTCACGAATGTCTGCACGTCGTACAATCTACAGCGTGCTCTGAAAATCTTTCATTTCAACCAATAATAACTTAATCTGTATTAAAAAAAGCAACAAAATAAGTGTCTCTCCATTTCAATCCGATCTATTATTGTCCGATAACTCCATAACTAATATTATTCATGTATCAGACATGCGCTTATTAAGATCATATATCATAGAAAGTCATAAAAAATAAATAATATATACGATATTTGATCTCTCAATCTGTGTAAAATTTTATCAATCTATGATTTTATTTCATCTTCGCGAATATAGTCGTAGTTGTAGAAAAGCCTCCACTACACGTCTGCGAATATGGAAGCCATGGCATAAATGCGGTGTTATTTTGGTGAAACATTCTTTCGTCATTTTACATTTTTTCACAAATGAAAAATCGCCGCACTAATTAACACATGTGAAACCTTTTCGACAGTCAAAAATAAAGTACGCATCTAAAATCAATATCAATGCCATGATAATTCAGGGATCAGTATACCAGCATAACAAAAAATATAACAAGTGGACACAAAAATTCGCATAAATATCCAAAATATATAATATACATGATTATTGTACAAAACAAGGCTATATGTCTTTGATTTACCAATTTTCAGATTCAAGTAATTCGTTATAAAGATCTATGTAGTTCATAATGCTGATACTTGACTCTGTTTTCAAGAAGATGTCCCAAAAGCCAACAATCTAACATTTTCTTCTAAATCTTCAAGACTGTCTATGAAATCGTCAAATCACAAGGCTCCATATGGTTGAGTAGGATCTCCTAAACATCTTTATATTTTGAATCTAAAGTAATGTTTTTCTGCAAAAGATATGTATCTATCAATCTATTTTCAAAACAAAAGGAAACTTTTTATAAAATAAACATATTATACATCATACGATGGTGTAGAGCGGGGTTTTCCAATGGGGTTAATTTCCAATAAAAATATTTTGCTGCGACCTCGTGGCATGTATCACCAGTGTACGTTTCACTCGCACTTGGCATAATTGATGCAAGGTCAATGATTATTTATAATATTTAATCTATAGACTTTTTTAGTCAATTACAAAAAGTTTGTGACATGTAGGATTTATATTAAAATAATTATTAGAGAAAAGTCAAAAACTTGGGATTCCAAATGGCGGCATAATTTGCTGAGCCGTTTTATCTTATTTTTTTACAAATGTAACCCGAATCATCCTAGACTCAGACTGTAGTGGAAACAAGAAAATTCGCTTGGATGGAAGCAATTCTACAACCAGTCGCCTGTTTTCAGTTCTTCTCGCTAAGGCTTTCTCGTCAATATAAGCCCGAACTACGCAGCTAATTGCTGTTGTTACGCCAACAGATCGGAGTGACAGAAGAGCACTCCAAAAAGAATTTGTATTATACACGATTCAAAATATAGGATCGAGTCCAAAATTCGTAAAACTTGATTTAAACGTTGAGTACAATAATGTTCTGTAGAATATAATTCCGAAATTGCGAATACCCTGTGCGAGGACGCAGGGCCGGATTCTGGGCCCTGTAACGCCGCGGGCACTCGCTTCTACTTATTTCCGTTCGGTGTTTAATTAAACTTTCGGGAATTATTGAAATGTGTGCGTGTGCAGTGATTTGCATGTGTTGGGGACAACAGCTGCCAGTGCTTTATAGCGCGGCCCCCGATACCACCCCGAGGGACAATAAAATTTAATAAAATTTATATTAATTTTTTCACCCGGCTCCGTGTAGGGTAATTAAACATTTAGCGTGTTCGATATAATATCATTTTTTGTCGAGAATCGTACCGCCCAATCGTTAAGTTCACACGTTGCCGTATTTAACCCTTTAATGGCGAGGTGCTTTATGGACTCCGCAGGCGATACCGATTCGATACGGTCACACTAATGAATAACCACTCGATGATTTAAGGGATTCGTGTGCGATATAATGTAGGAGACCACGGCCATAACGGCCATGTGTTGCCAATACTGCAACCGTGGACCGCGCTCTTGCGCCATGAGCTGCGAACCTACATGTGAAGTGCGGATGACAAATTATAGGTTCATAAGGCGGCTAAATTGAGTCTGCCGCTGGGGCTGCCAAATGTATGACAATGCGAAAATTTGACATTATCGTATGCGATTAATCATTTAAATTCTTGCAAGAAAACATTCCGTATATCCAACGATTAAAATATTTTTTATTATCATAAAACAATATTTAATAAAAACCTAAATCATGAATATGCATGTAACATACAAGAACGCATGTATATACATTCTATATATATATGCGTGGTTATAATACTAGAATAAATTACAATTTGTTTACTAACCCCAAAATTAGATAGTGCTATTTTGGTAATCTACTAAAGGATTAATGTATTAAATGATTAGGATTCGTTTTCCATTGTATTATAGAAACACTAATCCCGGGCAACTTCAATTTATATTTATTGGATTGCGTTCTAAATTTAAATAGGATTTATATTATTATTTAATACTCGATTTTGTTGTTTTTAAAAAATGTTAAATAATCTTTCTAGTAAGCAGTTAAAACAAAATCAAAACTAAACGTCAAGCATTTATTTATAAATTTAAAATATAATTTTTCCTTTTTTCTGTACCTTGTCTACTAGCAGATGTTAGTGATCTTATTGATTATCAGTATTTCATCTACTGTTGTCCTGAGCAATCATTTATCTCTACACCAACATTTCGAAGGCTTCTATGCATTTGATTTCCGTTTCTGTGAATGTCTACGCTTCTATTCTGCATAAAAGAACGAATAACAGACAACATCCATAGTGATTGAAGTCATGCCACACAAGTTCTTTGCAGTTTATGGATTCGGATAAATATCGTAATAGCCTTCTCGATTCAACATATTATCTCTAACGCGTCAATCATATTATCATTCAAGCATTCGTTCATTTTATAATCTATATATATATATTAATAAAATTAAAAATAATGAATCAAAATTTCATTAAAATTTATCATTATCATTAAACTATGATTAGAATAATTTTCTATTAAAGTGAAATAATCCACAATGTTCAAATTTCTATTTAAAAAATGAAAAAAATAGCATGTTCCTTATGTTAGAAATCTTAAAATATTATATTAGAGAAGATTCCTATTTTGCAAGGGAAATAATATAGAGATCAACATGTAAAAAATATACAGCAGACATATGAAACTAGGTGATGAAATATTTAAGTTATTTCGTATATGTATTTTTCAATACTAATCGCATCCGTTTACGCGTTTAAGGATGTAAACCATTTTTAACCTGAGATTTGAAGAATTTACCGTTTTTTTTAAATATAAAAGTTTATGTATTTTTTAATGGTTTTATGTATAAATATTTTATTATTTATTTTTGTAGAGTCCTAAAAAGATAATCGAACTAAAAAAGAAGTCGAACTTTTTTATCTTTCGCTCTTCTAGTCGAAAGAGAAATATTTTAATAAAAACGGATTTCACAAAAATGTTTTGAACACTGGAAAAATGTTATACAAAATAATGAAATTATTAGCTTAGACCTATTTATTAGGAATATATATATTATTGTTTTAATTTTTCAATTCAAAATAATGTTTTTAACAGTAAATCAGTAATTTTATCGAGCATAAGGTGCCATTTAAGTATGCGGTCTAACTTTAAATCGCGATCTACGGATATTTATTAATTTTAAACTGATAACAGACTGTCTATTATCGTTAACAAAAAAGTAACAAATTAAACGTTATTAGTATTAATAATTATTAAGATATACACACCGTCTCTCTTTCAGGAATACCAAAATCAAATCATCTTCTTCAAGGATTTTGGCATACAAGCATGTATTATGTCTTGATTTTAACTTATTAAAAAAATATATAAGCTATATTGATTTCAAAAGATGTTAGTCAAATTTACATAAAATGAAATATGTTAAATTTTAAATCAAATGTACTTAGGGACTATGGAAGAACCGATACAAAAAAATAATAAATCTTGCGATTTAAAGGTATACAACATACCGAACTGAGCATAGTCTTTACGGCATATTGTCCAGATATATGACTTTTTTATTAATGTAATCTCATTTTTGGCGCAGATGATTGGTTCACAGAGTTTGTCCTTTATGTTAAATATTGATGTGGATGATCCACTCTTCGTCTGTTGTGTCAATATACCTCAAAAAAGAATCAGAATGCTCTAAAATCAACAAAGATTGACATATTTAGACACGCTGCATTAGATTCGAGTCAACACATACCACACTTTGACACCTTTCCTAATTTAATTAAATACCCGTGGACCATTTCTGCATGAGTGACACCACTTATATTATCACGCAGCGGAAGTTTACAAGTTTTCGGTAAAAAAAATACGATACCCGGATTGAAATTTAGCACACAAATACATATTTTATAACTTTCTAAGAAGAGCTCGAAGACCCTAGATAACCTGGAGGACAACCAGCGCAATCTTGTCCTCAAGGTTGAGTTGGACGCGTCTTTGTTGGAGATTGCGTATTGTCCTCCAGGTGGCAAAGACCCGCTTCGGTTTAGAAGGCCACTATAATAAATAATAATAATAAAATATAACACTCTTACCAAATTGTTGTACAAATGATTTCAACAGATAAACCTGCACTGAGTCAACTAAGAACTGATAATCCATAACGCATCGTCGTTTTATTGTATCCAAAATTTAGTTAGTGGTGTCTATTTATGTTATATTTCATAACATTAAAAAACCACTAAAATATATTAATTTCCGAAAAAATAGTGCAACTTTCAAATTCAACCTAATAAAATCCAATCAAATTAGCTAAAGTTCTAATTTTAAATGGAACGATGCCGAGATTTATCCATATTTCACAGCGTTATCACGCCATTGTTGTTTTCGCACGAATCCGAACGGAAACACTTCAAAGGAAACGTTGCGCGAATCGTCGTAAACGCTAAAATGCACTTCCGGCTCTCCCGGTTCGCACTCCTCGTTCCTGGAAGTGAGAACACGCCACTCATGTTTCACCAGATGAATGTCACGTGTAGTCGCTCACTTAATGGCAACAAATTTTGTTGTGACCTTTAAATGTTATCTTTTTATTGTCAGCACGACAGTTTCCGCCACCTTCGTCTGTAACACGAGACAAGCGACCACACTCAGAAAAAAAATGCGTTACACCATTAAGAAATACATTTTTAATTAATTACTAAGTGGATGAGTGTATTCGAAATTCGCAATATGTATTTCAAATGGCCTCCGAACTTTAATGTAAGTGGCTCTATGAAATGCATGCATATTACTTTTATGTAGATGATACAAAAATATAGCGCAATGTTCCGATTTTAATCAGATACCGGGTACCCTAAGCTGAATATTTAAACGGGCTCATCTTAAAAACGAATCAATAGGACGGCAACATTAACAGGGGGTAAAGTGTACAGGGTGATTCCTATGTACCTATTATATTACACGATTAGAATGTGCATTTTATAAAAATCCCATTCACGATTTAATTAAATTTATCGTTACATAATGTCACTGAATTTTGTGCAGCCAATGCAGCCTCAAAGGGTCGTCGCTGAACGTGCACACTGCATCGCGGTGATTGGGGTTCGCGGGTCACCGTATTCCGTCGATGGTAATTTAAATATTTATCATGCAGTTTTGATAGTGGAACCACCGACAAAGAGATTCACCGGGGGTGAATAATTTTAACGAGAGTCCTTACACACCAAAGGGGTAGGGGTGGGTAAACAATATGCAATAAAACTAATTAGGTTCAATTTTTGACGGTAATTGGAGGCAGGCAGTGCGTGAGCCCCGTCGTCTATTTACTTTGTTATTAGGCTCTCGTGTTGCCCAAAGGGTGGGCCGCGCGACCCCCAGCCTGGCAAGGGTAGACGGGTTGCATTTCTTGGGTAATCTCTGCATTCCGATGTAACGAGCACTTAGTCTGCAGGGGGTGAGCGTGATAGAACTTTCAATAATATATGAGCTGGCATATGAGCGCATTTCATATTGTGCTGTGCATGCAGAAAAAATATTTTGCATAGACGGACCCGTCTACTTGGAATATAATCAAATTTTTGTGCCCTTTTATAGAGAGTTCGTATAAAAATAACATATTTCATTTAATAGATTTCCATAATATTTTATTTTTCATTAGAAAGATCATTATTTTAATCATAATAAATTTTAGTCACGTAGTTGAATGTATAAAATTTGCAATTATTAATTTTGTTTCGTTGTTGCTGCGTTTGATAAATTTGCTTTTCATCTATGGTAATTTTATTTTTATTTAAATATATTACAGTTTGACGTTAAACTGAGATCCAGCTTTCTCAGACGAATATTTCTAAGCAATTTAATTTATTTGTAAGGACAAGTTGTCGACCTGTCACTCTTTGAACCATAATATAATATACATATACTATATTAACTAAAGAATACATGTGTAAAAATAATAAGTCATTTATAGGGTGGGATTCTATAGCGTCGTTCCTATCACGGCGCTATATGAGGGTTGACTATATAGTGTGATTTCAAGTCATAATAGCAAAAATAAATTCAAAGGGGGGTAAATATCCTGACATTATATATAATTATTTACTATGTATTTGAGCCCAAAAAAGTCTACAATATTTATAGTTGCCTAAACTTTGGTTTTTTTAATGTTAGAATGTTAACTTCATAAAAATCAATTAAATATGTTATGTAGGCCTACAAAAATGAACTTACACTATGATTATCATTATTTTTATTGTATTTTATTGACGTCATAACTGATTTCTAAGATATTTTCAACATAGCCGTGGCGATGGGATATATATTAACTCTTTTAATATAAACCCTATATATCATAAACTTTTTGGATTTGTCTATAAAAGTATAAATAATAAATATTATAAATAATGATTGTCCTTTATTGTTCGCAATTGGAAAAACAAAATAAAAACAACAGTATCCGCTTCTGTTGCCACGGTCACGATGTTTTACTCGCATCTGGTACGATGTGCCAAGTGCGAGTAAAACGTGTACTAGTGACACGTGCCGCGATTCGGCGATTGTTATTCGGTGGCGTGTCCTCAGTCTGCGGCAGGATATCGCCAAGTGTGCATGCCCTTTGGACGACGCGGTTGTTTTCGAGCCTCCGTGACAGATCGGTTAATAAGAACAAGAAAATGGAATGAATTATAGAACCTTCTATGACGATTGTATATAAAGCATGTTTTATGCTAATTATATAGCATATTTCTAGTATTAAATAATTAATAAAAATTGAATTTCTATAAAATTAGCGAGTAAATATGATAAACTAAATTTCTAAATAAAAAAAAATATTTTGATGTAAAATATATATGGATATTTTCAGATGATAGAGAATAAATATTAATATAAATTAAAATATTGTATTGTACATAGAAAATTATGCATTTTCTATTTAATAAAATAAATAATAAATACATTTGATTCGTTTTTCAATATTATTAAGAAATTATCCAATTAATAGTAATTAACAATGATTTTTAGGATTGTTGATGACCTGATAATGATCATTCATTATTTCTCAACGATCTATAATTATTTATTGATCAATAAACACCGATTTCGACGATTAAATCAAGGGTAAGAGCAGATGGTGTATAAAAAATTTCAAGAGGTTCAGCAGATGTTCGAAAAAGGATTAAAACAAAATAAAATTCGGCAGATAGATCGTTTGCAGTTCATCTATCGCATCTTCTGGGTGGTCTATATGTTTACATATGAAAAATTTTAATATTACACTAATCCCTATAAATCTGTATTGGATTATGTCGCAGTCACGAAATTATGCAGAAGACAAATTGACATTTCCGTTGTGACTGTGCCAGTGCGGGCTACCGGGTGTTTATGAATGGTGCGCTATTAATAACGAACATTTTTGTGTTATATTGCGTTGTAACAGAGTCAAATTATAATTAAGTGACAGGATGATTTATCGAAGTGCGCTGTTCATTCGGCATAAGCCTTGTTGTACAAACACGATGATTAGTTTTCAAATATTTTGCCCATCCCCGGCGTCAGCCAGGAATTTCATATAGTTATCCTTGTAATTTATCGTAGGACCGTTTGCATGTGCAGCACATGTTCTTGCAGGGCAGATGCTGCACGTCTGCTCCAGTTATGTGACAAGTTTTGTTGTCATGCGATCCGTACCTTATCCGAAACGGAATTTGCAACGAGCATTTTTTCAACGAAAACATGAAAAAAAAATCGACAATACGCACACACATACAGTGCATTTTCGCCTGTTTCGGATTTTCCTGGAAATTTTCCGGAATTAGACGCCGTAGACGTCGAGTCGATTGTGGAATTTAAAATTTGTCTCTCGGTATTCCGATCGTAAATATCTTTGCCGTTGAAAATCAACGTCATTCAATACAAGTGAATTCTGAAAATTTATTTTATTGCTCGTTTTACTGTCTCCGATGGAGTAGACAACTCTGGCGACAATTGTCCCATATACTTTGACGGGAGATACATCACCCACCCTTAAATGACACAATATACTGAGAATGGATATTCAGACCCTATCGAAATGTATATATTTAATTTTATCATAATAAAATATATTTAATAATAAATTATTTTTATATATAAATATCTAAAAAAAATTATTCATGAAGTTGTCTGTGTAAAATCATACAAGGATTAAAATCGGCTGAATAATCGTCGAAAATGAATAAATACATAAAACATATATACAATAAAGTTTATTTCTTATTTGAGTCACTTGACGCATTCACTATCGATGAGTGAATTCATACTTTAGAAATATTCATTGATTTAATTTTCCAATAACTTGAGTATAGCTCTGAGTGTTCGAAGAAATATTCAGAATATCTATTTTCAAAATCCTCAATTTGAGTTAATTATTATCAGAGCCGTTCCAAGATAAATTTCAATTTACTTTATTTTATTTTACCAAAAATATTTTTTCTAAATAGAGTTCATATTAAATGGTTTAAACGTATAGACTAGTAAATCTATCTTCAGTTATTTTTAATTTTGAGGTGTGATGGCGTGAACAGCTTCTACAATATCTGTGTATTTGTAAAATAATTTATACGTATATTTTTGTATTTTATCCGTTTTCCGATAGCTGTGTATTTTAGTAAATAGTTTTATTTTTACTTTTATAGCCCAGCCAATTTACTCGTTACTATCGATACCAATAAAATCGTCGAGCTTGAAATTATCTCAGTGATGATAGTTACATGAAAAATTTTGATGACATTTTTGAACATATACACTGAAAATAACTTGGAGTTGGTGGGATTTTTTTTGAAAAAACCTTGGAGCTCAAAGGGTTAATTGTATTCAAATAATTATAAACCGACAATGTTAATTAATTCAATTATTTTCTCTGTTATCCATAAAAAACGAGGATAGGATTTTATTAAAATAGATATCCATTTTTTACAGAAAATTTAGTTATCTGAATTCGTCGATAATTAAAAAAAAAATTCAAAAAAGCCAATTACGAAAAACTAACGACCATTCTCGATTTATTAGCGTCATCCAAAGTTAAATAATGACTAACATAAGTTCTGTGAAGTCTGAGTCTAGACTCATTTCAATAAAATTATCTATGAGAGTCGAAATTATTGTTGTTTTTCAGAAAAAAATTTTAGCGCTTTTTTATTATTTTTTTCAGCTTATTATTAATATTATTTATGTTACATGTTCTTTACTATGATGGAAAGTTTGATACATTAACCCTTTCAGTGCGGGGCGCATGACGTACATGCGCACACAAATAGTGTCCAGGGTGCGGCCGCATGTCGTACATGCGCGAGATTCTTTCAAACTTTAACTTGTCGTTACATGTAAACTAGACCGAGTTAAGTGATGTTGTTTGTTTTAAAAATCAGCTAATAAACACAGTTATCAAAAAATATAGAATATATCACAAGAAATTTATAGGAACCATGTAATATGTAAATATGAATAGTAACGATTCAAATCTCCGCAGTAGTATCGGTGACGTATCTCGGCTCAGGGGTTGTTAAGAAAGTTCCACGTACATTATGTTCCACATACACGTGTACGGATGTAATGGTATAAGAAAATTGCATTTCGCATTTTTGATTTTGATTCGCATTCCCATTTTTTTGTAACTTAATCTCTGTTTGAGCAATTGATTTTTTGTTCGATTTATTATTACGAAAATAAATTGAATCGAGTTTATTTTTTTAGTTGAGATGGAAGAACATATCCTAATCAACATGTTTGCATAAATCTCTTATAGGAAAATGGTCCAATATAGCGGTAAACGGTGAATACAAATTTACCTCGCCAAAAAAATAATTTGGTCCAAAACTTAATATTATTTATGTTACATGTTCTTTACTATGATGGAAAGTTTGATACATTAATTATGTCGAAATAAATCCTAATCTGTTCCACGATAATTAAATTCTTAAATTGCTGTAATTCTTCAAACATTGCAGAATAATATTTATGTAAAAGATTCAGTGTGATATTTAATATTATTTGCGATGCAAAAATTAAGTGTTTTAAATATTAATAATTGATTAAATTGTGTGTTTTCTTAATTAAAAAAATATATTCATGTATAAAACAATTTTCGCTGCGTTTAAATCGTTTATCTGAGAATATAGTCTATGAACATACACGTCCCTACTCTGGTTATTTATCCGACAAACCCCTTCGCTATAAAACTATACACGATAATAATAACGAATAACATTTTATGTACACAATAATAATACTTATGTATAGTGGTTGGCGGCCCGTATCGAACTCGGGACAAGAAACGATAATAAAAATATTGAGAACCGAAACACTTTGTCTTTTGTGAGTAATTCAATTTTCCTAGGAAACAATCAATTACTACACATCCCCGTATATATAATAAAACGAAATGAAGCGGAAAAACGGAAAGATAGACGCCAAGAGAAGAATTGCCAAAGTTTGTGTCATGGGCCCGTATCGAAGCGGCGGGGGGGTGGGCCGCGGGGCCGAACTTGGTTTATTGTAAACAAGTCGGGCTCATTTCATAATCCGGAAGAGTTAATCTTGCCGGGTAAATGGTATTTGCGAATATAAAGCAAAACCCCGATAATTCGCATGGATTTATGCGGGACGGCGTTCGGGTAATTAGAATTTGCGCGATCTGACGGATACGTTTTAATGAAATAAGTTTTTAATCAAAAACTAAAACACATGTGTTCAAATATCGCCGTCGGCAATAAACGTTAATCATTTCTGATATACGCGTATGAATTACATTACGCGCGTATACGAAATGCAAGAGCCGAGTGACCTATTGGCATTATACCCGGTGTTTTGAGACACGCGATACTGCCTCATTAATTTCGGAAGCTCGGCTGCAATTTGTCATCAGATTTTTTTTAAATATGCATATGGCATATAGAGTTACATACGAAATATGTTTACATCCATCCTTAGATTTACGCGGCTTTTTATGCAGTTTTGAAATAACACGGATCTTAAAACCGCATATAAATATTTCATTAAAATTGTCTACAGAATAAAGGTTTTTTAAATACATAATATTTAATTCTACTTAAACAATTACAGGTAATAAAGTTCCATCAAAGATGAAAAAAATGCTAATATTATAAGTATGACAAATTCTTAGGAAATGTTTTCCAAGACTTGAATATTGAAAGATTATTCGGCGAAGACAATTTGGTTGGAATGGTTTTCAACCCCCGAAATTGAAAGCAAATCAGTGATTCGGCAGCGCCAAATATATCATTTCTAAGAATATTAACGAAGTTATCGATTAAGCTAGAAAACTGGAAAATATAGTACTACAAATCCACCCTAATTATGAATGCGCTTAAAAATTTCAATAAGAAATATAACTTATTCACACGAATTACAGACAAACTGTAGTTACTGCATTTCTAGCAAAAGTATCCAAGGTAGATTATTCTTTGAAGGAATTATAAATTTCCAGTTACGATCATAACGACCTCAAACCAACTATATGGAGAAAATAAAACTTTTGCTTTGGAAGACTTCAGAATAAAATTATATTATAATTATAATACACTCAACTCTTTTTTACAGGGTTTTAAAATAACCTAGTCCACTAAAAATAAAAATTATCATCCAATTCTCAGAAACAAATATATGTATATATTTTCAATTGCGCGCTTTGTTACGTCTCAGTGTTCATTAACGTAAAAAGACATAATCTTACGTCACAACAGCCAATGAAAACCATCTTGTGAAAAAAGTAAAAATTTATCAAGGGCTTGCAATTTGCTAGGATGATCTAACAGCATTTTCTCACTTACATATGATCCCAAACTTGAGCGAGCTTTAAAATTCCAACGAGACCTGCGGATTCCAATGGCTTGATATCAAGATATGTATAAAAAACCTGTGAAACAAAAAAACACAGAAGTGGATTACAGATTTTCTAATAATAAGAAATTCAACAAAACAAAACAGGAACAACAATCAAAATGCATCATTGTCGTTAATATTATTTTTCTCTTAATTAAAATACATGGAATGAATAATATTTCGTACAATATATTTATTGGAATTTCATTATTACTTTTTTTACACAATTTTTTTGTAAATATGTTATTAACAAATAGTTTTTTGAATTGAGCAAATCAATCTTTAATTTTTCTATTAATTCTATCAATTTTTACACTGTTTTAGTGGCACGTATCAACCGTGTAAAAAAATAATTGAGTGTATATCAATTACCAGAATTATTTTATATAGGCTTATGGTCGGTATTATTTTTTTCTTAATTAAAATACATATATACCAATAATATTATTTATAATTTTATTATAGGGTTTTTCATTTTTACCTTTTTATAGGATTTTCTATACCGCATTTTTTTCCAAATTTAGAGAACCAATCTCTATTTTCTTATAAATTCTACTATTTACAGGATTTTTCATGAAACGTATCTACCTCGTAATTCGAGATATGAATGCATAAATAAAAAAAGTTAACGGATATCGTATATAATAAATATGGAAAATTGAATGTTTTCCAAAATAATTAATGCCTTTTTTATTTCTGAATTTCAGATATTCAAGTATGTATCTGATTGTAGAGTGGTCTCTCTAATCTACCTGTTCATCAGTGAGCCTCCACCGCTGTCTCATCCGTTACGTATGTCTGGTGCTGCGGTATGCACGGCGGCCTGCCTCCTCCTCAAGGGTCCCCCAGCTCGCGGTCCCCCTGGGCCCCGTGTGTATGTAAGTAAGCCAAATATCGGAACGCTGAGGAACGTATCTTATTGCCTTTTTATGCGACGGAATGCGAGGAGTGCGTCTCCGTCTAGCGCAGTCGGAAGAGACAATAATGTGTCGGGCAATAAAAATAACGCGAGAGACAAAACCGCTCCCTGGGAGGCCATAAATAACGCCCATTTGTGAATGCCTTCGCATTTTATAGCGAGTGGACACCTTTTTGTTGGCCATCATCATCATCGGCCGAGCAGCCAGCCAGCAGCGGTGCAGAACAATGGAGCAAAGCCGATTTATGCTTCGCGGCACAACTTTTTTGTCCACGGCGACACGGCATCGAGGAGAATCGCGCCATTATAGATATTCATCGGAGACAGAATTTAGAAATCATTTTTTTTTTGAATTTTTGAATATATCATCCGACTGATATCATAATTCAGCTTCCTTCGTTAACATAAACCACTTCTTATCATGCTCCCCAATACCGCCAAATTTAACATTTCCTGATAAAATATTTTGTTAATAAACTATTTCAATAAATAATATCGTTTTTAATATAATAAAAATCGTTAATACACTCATCACCAACTAGATACAGTTTTCCTAAATGAAAAGAACAAAAAATGTTTTTTTTATTAAAACAGGTAAGTTTATAAATATCTTTCATAGCTTAGCATACAGTATTTTCAGGACAATAACTTTGTAAAAAAATATTATTGAAGAAAATATTTAAATAAAGTTATAAATAATTCTTAGGTTTCTTAAAAAATCGATAGATGGCATTGTACGTTGTTTTAATTTTTAATGAACGAATATAAATTTGAACAATAATCAGTATCATTTTTATAAGCAGCGTTTCTCAATCATTTTTAATCAGTGGAACGCTTTAAAATTAATTATGATTCACAACACAAAAAATGTCCTTTCATTATAGAAAATCACGACACACTATTCGACAAACTGTGTTCCGATAACTATATTCATAATTATAATAAGGCTATATTATAAAGTATTTAGTAACAAGTGATACCAATTTTATTCGTATGAATTATTTTTTGTGGATAACGCCTTGGACTTTATTACGAATTAATTAAAATAATTTAAAGAAATCGCATCTTGATTTGGCCCCGATCCGTATCTGGGGAATTTCATCGGCGACCGTAAAGAAATATTTTTTTTCATCATCCAGTTATAAGACTGTGAGAATACCGGGCTACCGAGTTAACACACTGAAGAATTTTAATTCGCTCCCCGGGAGTAATACCTTTTTTTCCGTGACGACAGGTGAAAAAGAGGACCAAAAAATTCTGATGATTCCTGACCATTGGCCGGGCGACTTCTGGAATTCCCCAAACATGCAGGAGGGTTGCCCAAGAATCCGAAATAAAATTTGAATAAAACTGCACCCGTCTAAATTGGGCCCCGGCCACGGTGTCTTACGCACAATGAACGACGGCCCGTCACCAAATTATTCGTATTTAGTTTATTTTATTGGCAGATGTCGACGTTTATTGCTTTGCTTTCGGTAAAAGCGAGATACGATAATCGCCCGGATATCGAAGAAAATAAATTTACGCGGCTCTAATCCATATGAAATAAAATGTAATAATACATCGTGGTGAAAAGAAACGCTTAAAAATTCCAAAGGAGCGTGTATGACTATGCATTATATTTTTAAAAGTCCCACATGTGAGTTTTGTCGAGGGGTTGAAATACAATTTTCCAAATGCCCTAATAAAAATTGACAAGTTTCAATGCATAATAAAAACACCGAATTGGACTGGGACCGTATAATGAACCCAATATCATTCCCCTCCTTGATACAGTATTAATAAAAATACATATAATATTTATTAATACACTTATAATGTAATGCAATTTTTATGAAATAATATAAAATTCCCCATAAAATATATTACTATAATAAAATAGTTTTATTTTTTTGGTGAAAAAATATATTTTAATTAACGATCGCCATTTGTCAGTTTAGTCCGACAGATAAAAAAGTGATTAGCCTGGGCTAATTAATTAGACAAATTGAACTGACTCAAACCACTTCAAGATCACAATGGCTCTACTTGAAGCCAGTTGAACTTTATTGCTCTTTGTTGAAATAACAACACGCAAACACGATATCGCACAGACTGGTCCAAAAAGTTGACCCCACGGAATATTTAATTTATTGAGCCATATATTTCAAATGGTCGATCATTTTTGTTGATATGGTCTATTAACCCTTTCAGTGCGGGGCGCATCGCGTACATGCGCAAACAAATCGTGTCCAGGGTGCGGGCGCATCGCGTAGATGCGCGAGATTCTTAAAAAATTAAACTTGTCGTTGCATGTAAACTAGACCGAGTTAAGTGATGGTGCTTGTTTTAAAATCAGCCAATAAGCACAGCTAACCAAAAAAAAAATTTTTACCAAAAAAGTTATATGTTACATAAAATATAAATATGAACTGCAGCCATTCAAATCGCGCTTGGTGTTCTTATCTAAATCCCCGCGCGACTCCGCGGCAGTATCGGTGACATACCGGCTGTCTGGCCGGTAGGATCACAAGGAAATTTCACGTACATTATTTAAAATTATATAATTATATTATTAGGTTAAGTTTATTTATTAATTTAGGTCCATTTTTTCTCACTTAACACCTTCCCCATACGGTCAAACATACCCTGGGCGGGCCGATTTGCTCGAAATTTTATGAAACGTCTTATTTTACAAAAAAAAACGTCATAACTTTTTATTATTAATCAACATATTGAGCTGAAAATTTAACTACTTAACCTTTTAACATTTACTGATAGTAAATGGAAACAATTCTATTTTACAACTTATAGCAGGAATCACCAAACTTTATGGAAACGGGCCGAATTGAATTTTATAAATCATGGTTTAAACATGCACTTTAAATGTTGGATGTTGAACATGAATCAGGTCTACTGTGTATCGCAATAGACATTTATTTGCATGATTTAAATTAGTGGCTACAAGTAAATTAGACTAATTTGTTTTTAAAAATTAGCCCACAAACACAGCTAACGACAATCACAAGAAAGAAAAATAACTATACAAAATATATTCATATTGGATTCAGTTATATTTCGTGTGGCCGACAGTAGTGTTTGTTTCCGTACGCCGGGTCAGGGCTGCCAAAAATAGTATACGTACATTATTTGAATTTCAGTTAAAATTCTATAATTATATTTAGCTTTTGTTTATTAATTTAAGTCCGTTTTTTCCGAAATTATAATGTCACTACACGACGACAATAAAGACCTTCGATTGGATCCAGACTCCGATTTTGATATTCGTGAGGAAGAATACGAACGTCTGATTTTGCGGGTGTATCTGAGTAGAGACCCGATATTCCTATGTAATTTCGACGGAAACAATTACTGAAAATCTATTATACTGAGATCTGGTCCTTTTATTCCTGTCATATACATGAGCTTGATAGCTCAGTCATCATCATCAATCGATAAAACCGATATGATGCTATCCAGTCTAAATTGTCTTAGAAAAAGTGTGAAATGGTATAAGAAAATTGTATTTCACATTTTTGATTTATATTTTTTTTAAACGCACATACGATGTACAGGAATATAACCAAAAAAAATATCGCTTTCAGAATTTCAACTAAATGTAATAAAGGAATCTTAAAAAATATATAAATTGTCTCCGAAAGATATAAATACCAAATTGTTCGTCAGGTTTCGTTTTCAGTGCACAATATCAACTGAATGGCTAAAACATGCCGAAGGTTACAATCACAGGTAAATCTTCAAAATCATCATATAGACAATGTCATGTTTGTTCCCCATTCCACCAAATCCTTCAAAAAAAAAGAGGGTAATGTCACGTTACTTTTGCTCATCGTGCAATGTGACATTGTGTATACCACCATGCTTTGAAATTTACCACACACCCGGCAGTTTTTAGATTATGTTTATGTTGAACAAATATACTTTGTTGATCTCTTTTTCATATATATTATTTTTATAAATGACTGATTTTAAAAATGTAATTCATTCCATAGTCTCTAATTTGCTTAGTCCAATGTATATTGTTTATTATCTTATTATTCATAACACATTTTTTACTATTGTGTATTTTTAATATACTTTTTTTAATAATTAGTATGTACTTTTAAATGTTTACTCTGTACATACTTTTTTAATAATACATGTTTATTATTTATATTTATTTTATAAATATTAAATGTGCATCCCTGTAAAATATTAGTAAGAATGCTTCTGCTTGCTTTGCAAGCAATAACATAAGATTGATGACATTCAATGGTGTTGTCATCTCAGATTGGATAATATGTTCTTTTTCTATATACAAATTATTTACAGCACCCTATACTCTTTTGGTAATAAAATGTATATTTACGAGTTTGATATGAAAGCTAATATAAAAAAAATGCATACACATGTGCGCACTAATAATGAACATCGCCGGTCGGCCGGTTGATATTTTTGACCAATTCGATATATTCGAGTAAAAAAATTGTTGCATTTCACTGAATGGTTCGCGACCCCACTGAGTGTGACGTAGTGAACATATGGGGGATCGACGAGGCCGGCCGGCCGGACGCGGATCTCTGTTTGAGCAATTGAAATTTTGTTCGATTTATTATTACGAAAATATAGCGAATCGAGTTTATTTTTTTAGTTGAGACGGAAGAACATATCCTAATCAACATGTTTGCATAGACCTCGTATAGGAAAATGGTCTAATATATGGGTAAACGGTGAACAAATTTACTCTGCCAAAAAAATAATTTGGTTCAAAACGGCGCCGCACTCAGATGCAGAATCGTTGTTAGACCCGCCGCATTGAAAGGGTTAATATGGCAATTATGCGATGCCGATAACGCCTTAATTGCGTTCGATATGATGTTTTTTTCAACAAAATATTTTCGCAAATTTTCCGACGAATATTATATATTTTATTGCACAAAAATAAAAATAAATTTAAAAATAATTAAATTTATGCATAAATTCATATATTTACAGTAGAATAATAAACACGCTAATATCCAATTAAAGCCGAAGTCTGCAAAAATAATAATTAATCTGTTTACCAAAGTATCTTTTACAATTTTGCGTATTGTTTTGGTTCATTCCATACAATAGATACAGTGTGTGTGTTAACGTTGCAATAAAAATGGGCCGACTTGTTCGTATGCAGACTTTACAGCGTCAGATCTTAATAATGCATCATATCGTTATACGATCACAAGGGCGGAAGATGGTGTGGGGGTTGATCCTACGTAACAAATGTGAAGGGTTGGCTGCCATCTTAAACGTGTATCATTATCCATTTTTACCGTCGGCATTAATATCTCGAAAGCAATAAACCGACTGCGAAATTATGGAGATAGTGCGGCTCGATTGAGGGCATTCAATCTTTTGATGCTCGGCTGCAGACGACGTCGAAACTTTAGATTAAAGCTAAAGGAATCATAAAAACCGTGCAAAAGTTTTCCATTTAATCTATTCGCCAATCGTAAATACTCTTGCCGGGTATCTTTTTACGATTTCG
This sequence comes from Philopotamus ludificatus, assembly GCA_022495035.1. Lineage (NCBI taxonomy): Eukaryota > Metazoa > Arthropoda > Insecta > Trichoptera > Philopotamidae > Philopotamus > Philopotamus ludificatus. Next base: position 25,865 of record JAGXCT010037272.1, on the reverse strand, counting down.
CGAGCAAAGGTCACAGAGGAGCCTTTTGTTTTTCTTAATACGAAAACTTAAGTATTTTACGGTAGCATAATCTTGTAAAAAGTACCCACAGGGCGCATTGCTCGGCGCGACCGTATGTTATCTGGATATAGCCCTCCCCCTCGGCTGGGAAGGGCTATTTAAATTTAAATTCGTACCCTAATCCCCGGAGGACTGCGAGAAGGAAGACGGGGAGGGGGAGTGGGGAGGCCCGAAGAAGGACGTCGGCTAGCGTCCCGACGACAGATAAGCCCTTTTTGCAGTCCACGTGGGGTGACCATCCGTCCGCGACGAAACACCGGAGACCTTCTTCCCCGAACCGTGACATTTACGCTGCACGTGCATGTATGCCAAGACTAATGCGCGACTGTATAAATTATTACAAAGGCAGGAAAGAGATGATAGATATCTCCAAAATGATATTAAAGGTGTATAGCATTTTTTAACATAAAAATGATGGTCGCATCAAAGAAAGACGAGCTCCGGACAGTTTTTGCTGAAAGGATTATGTTGCGCGCAAAGAGGCAACCGGGAGCTTAATTTGTAACGATAGCACTGTACGTCTTTAGCATAATAGGTTTAACAGTATACACATGTATTATATTTTTAGTCTCTGTTGAGATATAATTCAAAAGAAAATTTATCTTATTTTGTACATCAGTGCTTAAGCAACCACCAATCACAACATCATATAAATTAATCATTTACTTTGCAATGAAAAATATATATTACTTCAGGATATATATAGATCTATTAGACAGAAACATATGGGGTTTAGCAGATCACGATGTTCAATTATCGTCACCAATCCCACACATTGGGGACAAACATTATTTTCAGTATTGCCTTCAACGTCCAGGATTCCATGCTGTATATTTAAAAAAACAATTTATAATATACACTACCCCATCTCCGGGGTTCCTAATCTTCTTTCTACCAAACGTCTCAAACAACAAACGCTTCTCATCTAATTTGTAGAGCTGTAGTTATTATTTCTGTCGCATTTCCATCAATAGAACTTCAGCTATCTTCATAAAGTACACACTACTTAAAATAATTCGACGACAAGACATCGATAAGATTCTGTATATTCCCAGTTATATTAGAGCGTCAATGAATGGGAAAATTTACAGTAAAAAACACAAAAGTAAATAAAATCAATCAACTTAGGAAAGTGTTCCTCAATATAGGGGGCGTGCAGTAGGGGGAAGCAATCAGTATCTTTTAGGGAGCGATAATAATATTAGTGTAATTAATGGCTTTTTTATTTGTAGTAACTAGCATCAATTGTTTTTTTCAGAATTTATTAACTATAAAATTATGATATTTTTGAAGCATTGAAATGGGAAAATGCTACAATTAAGTCAGAGAAACACTGTTCTAGATCAAAGTATTGAAGTTTATTCGAGTATAAATAGGGTGATGATCAATTTGGCTCCTCCTCTTTTAATATTGTATCATCGATTCCCTAACTGTTCAAATAAATCAATTTATTTACATGTTTACGTAGTAATCGACAATCGTTTTAAAATTTAAAGATGGAGAATTCCTGATTATATAGTGAAGTCTGCTAGATTTGCCAATACACAAACGACTAAGGATCGTTTTTACAATTAGATGAATGTATTTAATTTATTTGAAAACATTTATTAGAGCATAGATAGGACACTTTTTGATGATAAATTGGCTCCTCCTCTGTTAATATGTTCGTAACAAAGATTCTCCTTCAATTGAAATAAATCAGTTTATTTTCATAATTCTGACATTTAACAAATTCACATTCTACGTAAGGTATATGTAAAATAATCAATACCAGTTATATATAATAGCATAATTGAGCATGTTATATTAGAAAACGGTGGGGAAAATATTTTTTTTGTTATCGGCCGCATTCATTTGCACACGGACGGTGTTAAATGGCCACAAATCGATTCAATTAGCGTTCCCGCCGATGATTGATGACAGAATCAAATAAAGGTCCGGGTCCGATTAGATCTGGTTCAAATTGATTATAAAGCGCGCGGGAATGAGTTGTCCGGAAGTGTCCGGCGGGGTAATGGCGCCCCGACCCGGGTCCCGCGGTCACGTGACCCCCGTGCCCTATCTGCCCGGACACGCGAGCTTCCTGAGGGCCCTCGCTCACTTCATGACCCATTGGGCCCGTGATAACGGCGAGTGGACCCCAATAAACACACCCTCAAACTTTTCACTTGTCCACGCAAATGAAACGTGAAATTGACGCTCAAATTTACGAGCGTCGCTTGGGATTTATAAAAGAATCACAATTGTTCTATAAGGAAAGTGCGAATCGATGACACAACAATACGCATACAATAAAACCAGAATTCGTTTATCGCCAAATAATTGAATTTCCCACAGGGCTTCGGCTATTGTTCTTTAAAGCGAGCATTCGACACATTTTGGCGTGTTCTGCGCCCGTTTTCGGCGAGAGTATCAAAAATGCTTTTAATTAATTTATAACATTCGTGTCATTTATCTGTATTCAAAAATGTGTAGCCGAACTAGGCCACAATATATTACATACAATTCATTAAAATAGCTCTTCATATCCTTTGCCACGTGCAGAATTAGCATGTATGCGAAAAATGAGGATTGGCCCTCTGCCCGAGCATGGGAATGGGAGCGCTGAATAGAGCGCCGCTTCTTTGTGGGCCCTCCTTCTCAACTGTCCGTTGCTAACAATAAATAATATTTGGAATTGGGGAGATGATGGACGAAAAGTAAACGCCTTTCATTCGGCTGAATGGACGAACGGACTCCTTTGATTTGTTCAGAGGCCTCGATCAAAAGGGATCATGTTTAGAGCTTTCATACTGCGGGCCAAAGCTTTATGCACTTTTTGTAGTCGGAAACATTTGATGTATGTATGCTCGTCGATTTCAAGCAAACGCAATTGGACCTCGGGCACTACGGTGTAATACTCGTTAATGGATTGAAAACTTTCATTATTTATATATGTATGTGCGAATGTATTGACGGGAGGGTCTGAACAAATATATTCGGTTACAATATTATTACTTATATTATATAATACCCGTCATAGCTTGGAGGTAATTACAATCAAATTATGATTTTTAAAGTTAATTGCCAATAAGCGCAGATAGTATTCAGATGGGTGACCATTCTGAA
>JAGXCT010037272.1:0-15766 GCA_022495035.1 Philopotamus ludificatus | reverse complement strand
CTTTTAAGCATTATAATTTATAACACAAATTTTTAACAGATATTAAAGAGTTAAACAATTTGAAGGCGTCTATTTTAGATGTATATTACACTGCATGTGGCAAAATTATAGATCAAAAATTTAATTGGGGAAGCTGTAATTAACAAGAAACAGAATGATGAAATATAAGCACAAAGCACCATGTCATTGTGTAGGCCTTGCAAAATTATGTTCATCGTAACTTTGATGCGACTTCTCAAGTTATAGGAATCGACTACATAGTGGACAGTCATATTCACGGAAACTTGTCCGACGAAGAACTCTCCGATGAAGAAGAGGTAAACTTGATCTACCCAATTGTATTATGCCCGAGTACACCTACCCAAGTATATTGAGGGATTTAGCCCTTTCCACTCTGACCGATTTTGGTCGAATCTACGTTTTGCTCACATTATTTTTATTTTAAGAAAATAAATAAAATTATTTTCATTTGTAAAAGGAATAAGAAACATCTATGGGGTTTAATCTGATATCCTATTTAATAAAAGACATTTTTTTTATAAATAAATGAAAAAAGTGGTTAAATTTATTTGCAAAAAAAATAAAAATGTTTTGGGTCTGGCCCACAGAGTGGAAAAGGTTAAAAGCTTTTTACAAGCATCGAAGACATACAAGAAGTAACATTTCAATCGACTTATACCATTCAAGAAACTTTTGATAAAAAACAAAAAAAATATATCAATCGGATAAGGGTGATTTTCTTAATAAAAAAAATTGTCATTGTTTTCAGCAATTTTATTGCTTTTACATTTTTACGTAAAAACAGGATTTCGATTTATAAGTCTTGAGAATATTCATAGTACTCTGGAATCTGAAATATCATGTCTGCAAATACATAAAAAGGCAACATTGACTCTAAAGTTGCAATAAAAATATAGTTTTATTTATTTTTTAAATTGCTGATCGTGTAAAAGACGATATTTCCACGTAGTGTAGAGCTAATGCTGAAAATCTGTTATTTCGAGATGATTCAGCTAGCCAACATAGATCTACACATAATACTAGAAGTTATACTTTTTAACTAAATCTCAGCTATATCTCTTTTAACAAATATAAATGTCTCGATTTTTTTAATTTAAAATATCTAAAGTTATTAGGAAATAGCTCCGACTTAAACCATGGCAACAATTGTTGTATATTATTGAAGAAAAAACCAAGATAACTTATATAATAAAAAAATGACATTAGATAATTGAGGAGGGACATTTTTATAAAAAAAATATATTAAAATATGTAATGGATTCAGGGTAAAGTTGCCCTAGGATCATTTAATTTTTATTAATAAAAAACGGAATTCACGTATATTTTGCGCGCAAAAATATGAACAAAAAGATTGACTCTTTTAATGTTATCCTACAAATTTATAAAAATATAAATAGTTAACTTATTTAATAATTAAATTGAAACTAATAGTTTGTAATAATATGACCTAATTAAAAGTGGTATATAATTATCACTCAAAATATAATTTTAGCTAGAGGCGTAGATTGATTTTACCACAGGTGAACTCCTAATTCTCTTCACATTTATTATTTTAAGCAAACAATTGCCAAAAATTGCCACCTTTACCAAATTAATATGACTACAGTGGCAACCTTTTAATTAAATAATAAATATTAAAATATATAGTGGGTATTCTACGAGTCTCTCGGGGACTACGCATACTATAATAGTTTGGGAAACATCGTGTACTTTAATGGTTCATCATTCGTAGTGCAATTATTATAATAACTAATTCAAATTGAATACCCTAATTATTCTGACACACATACGAATATATCCATAAAATTTGGAAGGGGAAAAGCGATCCACTGTGATTCCCAATTTTTCTAAATATATTTATACGCATTAATTTCGTAACTTCGTTATACTAAACATATTTTAAATTTTAAAAAAATCGCCCACAGTTTCTCAACAGAAATAAAATTCAGTCATCGATTTTGGCAATTTTATTTTTAATAATTCAATTCGTAAATGAAAATGTAATGCGAATCATGATTTATTCAATGACAAATATCCAGCGACAAATCCATGGCAATTCAATTCACCGTGGCAGCGTATACTAAATCCCGTAGACAGAGTACGACCGTCGCACCAAAATCATAATCCGCCATTATCGCATTTGCACCGGAATTATTAACATGGTTGCGAGAGCTGTAAATGAGATTCGTATTTAAAATTCGATTAACAAAGTCCGGTTATCGGATTTCTCAGAAATACGCATTTCAATAACGCGGCCCTGTTGATTTCCGAGTACTCGTCGTCAGATAAACGCTGAGGTGTTTGATAGAATGCGATGTCGACTGATCTGCGCAGACTGAGATTAATATTGTTATTACAAGTGTCTTGTTACATCAACGCTTTGGATTCAATTACAGCGTTTCTGGAACACGTGTAGTGATGCAGACAATGTTATCAGCGATGCTGAGGAAATGAAATAACAAAACTGGCGCGATAGTGACATTTGAGAATTATAAAATGGTATTATTTGGAGCAACTCTATTGTCTTTTTCATGGAATCTTTATATAAAAATAACTTACTAATCGATAAAATCAACAGTTAAATGTAGTATTTTATATTATAGAATTTTACGGTTATAACTCGGCAGATGAACAAGGGATAATAATGTTTTTAACGCATCGTATCAGATAGGCCTCTAAATAAGTTGTTTTAAATTAAATCAGATGCAAATCAAAATAAAAAATAACCTGAATCCTAAAAAGACTCCAGGGTACGACTTAATTGCTGGAAAACTGTCAAAGGAAGTTCCAGTAAAGTACATACATTTAAGTCCTTATAATACATATTCAATGCTGTACTCAGACTAGAATATTATCCGGATCAGTGGAAAGTAGCTGAGATCGTCATGATTCTCAGAATTGGCAAAGATCCCGAAGAGCAGAACCTTAAGCCTGATCCCGATTATGTCAAATTATTTTAAGAGCTGTTTCTGAGGAAAAATGAGTCCTTTATTAATACCTTTATAATAAAAAATAAATTCAGTTTCCCAGAGAGCTAATTAAATGTCGAGCAAATTCATAAAATTGTTGAAAAAGTACCCAACGACTTGAATGAAAAAGGGGTTTGCCCTACGGGATTTCCTGATATTACTCGATCTTTCGCAAAATCTTTAATATAATCCTAAAATTATACATTTTTGCGTCAAACAAAATGGGGAAAGAACCGCACTGTATCCTATTACCTCTGGAGTATCACAGGAAACTGTAATTGGTCCAACCATATTTTTCTATACACTGCCGATATGCCTGACACCGAAAACACCTTAATCGCCATCTATACAGACGATCGAAACACCAGGTTTCACACGAAGATCCGGATAAAGCAATCAAAAGTCCTAAAATCTGATAAAAAAAATCCTGAGAATATGCTTAGATCTCGGTATAAAGTTAAAAAATAAGATATAATGAATAAGAAAAAGCAATTAGCGTTAAAATTAAGATAATACACTGGCATATCGGACCATTTGCTGTTTGGGACCCTAAGTTTTAGATTTTTCTTGGATAATTCTCTTAATATAAATCCTACATGCGACAAACTTGTTGTATTTGTCTAAAAACGTCTAAAGAATAAATATTTTAAGTAATCATTGACATTTATGGTCCGCAAATGCGAAAAAAAATAAAAACAACAATATTCGCTTCTGTAGCCACGGGCGCGATGTTTTTTTCTTTTTGCATCCGGTACGATGTGCCGAGAGCAAGTGAAATAAACGGCGGTCGCGGTAGTTCGGACGATGCGGTTGTTTTTGAGCCGCCGTGATGGATCGGTTAATAATAAATAACTTCTCTATACAGCTTTTTCTTTTCTAGTTAACCATTTTGCATTTCAAATTAACCTTCTTTCAATAGACATTTCAATAAAAAAGGGTTATTTTGACATTTCAATATAAAAGGTAGGGTTATTTTGAATTGCAAAAGGATGTATTTGAAGTTAAAAACCTGTGTCCCAAATTTCTATACCAAGACCGATATAGACCGATTTAGATCGCTTCCAATCAAATATGCTACGCATGATCATAAATGTCCCTAGCCGCCTAAGAAAGTGATAGAAATAATCTAGAAGCCTCCTCTGTAATAGAACAAATCGAGTACCACATTAATAAAAGCATCACAGCTGAGACTAAAAACGAATATAACTTTTGATTTTCTAAAAAGCCTGAATAAAGTCTTTTAGTAAAGATCGATAGATTCTTTCTCATAGATTATACTAGATAAAAGCAACTTAATGTGTACAAGTTGTACTAAGTCATCAATTAAAAAAATATATATCTAATACCTGCAAACTATTATTGTAAAATTCAGCGAAGATTCACAATTTTAAATATCGCAGCTTACTTTTTGTATTGCATATCGAGAAATGCTCCTGATATTTTCACTCGCGGATATTTATTACGAATTTTATTGCTCTAGAAGTCTGAATATTTATTGCCTATTTACTGCACCGATCCAAGAAACAGTTTAACACTAAATCAGCACGATTATATACCCAAGTAGGAAGGTTTAAATTGGCTAGTTCCACGATCTGCGAAAAACCGTTTCCACGGAAGCGGGAGCAAACATCGAAAACTTTATGTCCCCACCTGGTGCGTAATTGGCGGCGGGCTTCTTATTAAGCCGAGTGGAGACAACTAACCACTGCCAAGTTTTCTTCTCTTTTAGGGATAATGAACGCATCTTGTTTGCATAGGCATTGTCCCACCGTCGGGGTGGTTGTTGGCTCACGCTTCCTCTCGGCCCCCGCGTTTGGACTTGTCGAACAACATGAGCGTGGCCAAATCGGCATGATTGACGTTCGACATTGTGCTCCGTCCTCCTTCTTCTTACGTTACATCCAAATTAGTGAAATACTATTAATCTTCCACGGAAGACCCATACGTCACGCGGTGATTAAATCCGGTCGCGGTGATGAGCTCATCAGGCTCTGACATCTGGGTCTATAGTTCACGACACCGTTCGTGGTGGGAATTTTGGTAGCTTTTCGGTAACCACAAATCAAAAAAATAATACTTTTTTATTCAAATTGAGCAACCAGAATCAAAAGAAAAAAATGTATATACATAAATACAATCGTTGATCCGCGATAGTTATCAGTAACAAGCTGCGGACGCCATCCGACGTCGATAACTAACTGCTGGATAAATTCCCGTTTTTTTTTCTTCCGCAATTGCCCAAGATAAATCGCTTTTGTGTTTCTTCGTTAGGCCATGTCAGATCTCATTATTCATTTGTGCCAATAAGCCGCTTGCCCTTCCAATGAAATAATCCACCAGCGCTTCTTCAAGAGTTGTTATGGCATCGATTGCCCGAAAGTTTCCGCGAGCTACACGGCTGGTTCCTGCACGAATTAAAGATTTAGCGTCGCCGTCGACAAATGGAATAACGTAGTAGCTTCCTGCAGGATCATGGGAATCCAGTGCAGCCTTAAGGTAGGTCGTCTCTAGCATTCTGGTGTGATTTGGAATTAATCAGGTTGCACCACGCAGAAGTGCTCGCGAAGTTGATTACAGCAAACTCGCTCTCTGATGTTAATTGCTACTTTTCCCATTCAGGATTTGACTAATGAAACAGTGGTATACAACCATTAAAATAATAAATATTTACATTAATATAATTCTGCTTCCACCTATTCAACTATATAAATATAATATTCTACAATAATTTAATAAATAATGTGTCACATATGAATACGCATCGAAACAATAAAAGTGAGGTAAGATTTTGGATGTTAACTTATATGTTAAAATATATTTTTTAATATAAAATACATGACATCTTATTTTTAATTATGTACTTATTTTTCGATACCAGACAGGATGTCCTCCAAATCAACCTGTGGCTCGCCAGCTGTGGTTAGTCTTCGCTACGTCCAGTTTTTTTCCAATAAAGTCTATTCATTTTTTGCATCAATTATTACTATTGACTACGAATTCGTTCCTTGTTGTTTCATTTGTTTGTCTTGGTCTGCCTCTCAGTCATCAAAATCCATCTAATTTAATCACATAAGATTTTCTGGTGTTAAGTGTATTTTATCCTGTAGATCCCGTCGGTTAGCCCCAGCATTAAAAAATAATCGACAATATCTAACTTCTCATTCGGGACCAAGTTCACACTTCGTAATCATATTTTATAACCTATCTATAGATTATAGAATTGAATCTTTAAATTTTAGCTTAAAATCTTGTGTTTGTGGGGTGAAAACCTTTGTTTCAGTCGATCAATCCAATTATTTTTCTTATGCTATTTAACGGTTGAGGTTCATTTCCAAGAAAATAATATTGTAGACTTCTCACAGCTTCGCGGTCTAAATTCGTAGTCATAAATAAGTAAAGTTCCAGAAAATTACAGAACAAATCAAAGCGATCGTTTTCGAGACTTTCTTTACAAACATATATGTTTATTGAAACTTATTATACAATTTATTCTGGTAAAAATTATTGATTCATTAGTATATGATAAAACAGCTCTTCTCCACACTCTCCTCCAATTCATAACAGGTTGAATAGCATCATCAATGCATCATGTTCCGCAAATATGGCTTTAAACATCTTCGTACCTATCTATCCATTGTCTAACTTCTCGTTGAAATAGAAAAACAGTATCGTTATCTGATTATTATTATTGAAAAAATGTTATTTTACGATTTTCGTATGAATCGTTGAAATCAGAACCGATATTTAACAATCTCTTTTGATGTCGCTTCATTTAACATTTGAACTCTTCTTTATTAACTATTGCTATTCTAACAGTTCTCCAATTACAGTTAATGATAAGTAGAGGTAACCCCCCTAATGTCGTGTTATATGAGAAACAGACCAAGTACAAAAAAAGGTTTAGATTCCTAAAACTTATTTAAAAAAATATATATTTTGCTTTAAATCAATTTAGGCAACTTTATTAAAAAATAGTACAATATGTAATTATTTTCCATTAAATCATTTTCATCGTTTTTTTATTGAATGATATCATAACTCTCTGAGTCATTTCATCATTTGGGTATTCGGCCCTTATTAAAAGTCTGTAATTTTGGCAATTTTTCTATTGTTAAAACCTCTTTTTAGATCCCCTGTTATGAAGGCAATTAATTTTGCAGCTCTCTTTTGAAATTTTGGCTTCTTTCAGCGATTGGGTTAGCATTCAAAATATTTTTTTCTATATTTTTTCGTGTTGTTAGATATTGTGTTATAGGAGGATTACCTTTAATATTTTTTTTTACAAAAAGAGTAAATGCGAAAATCTTAAAATGTGTATATTTGATTTATGTTTCATTGACCATCGTGACGAATTTTATTACTTATAGGCATAAATTAGTTATATGATTGGTCTTCGTTTGCTTGTATCGGCGTGTAATAAAAATATCGGACATTTAAAATAGTTAAATAATTTTACATACAATTTTCAATTAAATAAAAAATATAATTAATAACCAAATTACTATTCGGATAAGAAAAGGTCAATTACGTAATAGATATTATATAACTTTGCGTCAAGTCTAGTATGCGCAAATTTCGGATTAATACATTGCATGTCTAAAGGTAGTCCGGTTTACTTTCAATTTATTTTATTTTTCGTAGCACGTTTTACTACATCCACGGCCCTTATCTCAATAACGTCCACATATTCAGACATGCATCGTCCAACCCTATATAACACATTTTATTTAAATATGTGTGTTTCCGCATAAGTAACAAAATAAACGTATACATATATTTGCGATAGTTACGACGAGATGATATTTCGTAAATTCTCATGTCGATAAACATTTCCATTTGTTGTAAATCAAGCGACGGGTCGCGGTCGAGCGTATATTATACGCAAATGTTTGCCGGCCGTAAACACGGCCCAAACAGTTCAGCCCGCGGCCATTATCTGCTGAATTAGCGACGCCGTAAAATATACAATCGATAAATTTGCAAATTTCGAAATGAAAAATTGCGCGCCATTTTTGTTTTATCGGGGCGCGAACATGGCCGCGCGTGCTGCGGCCAAAATTAAACGGCCGTTAAAAAAGCGATCAGCAATGAAATAATCGCCGATAAGTGCTGAAACGTATATATCGCTTCAGCCAAGAGTCATTTAAAACATAATTTAGAATTGATAATTATATTGTATAATAATTATCGAAATAAAAGACTTGAGAATATGGATTCTGAACGTTTTTAAAGTGTTATCACTTCATTTTCACTGTGTAAATCAAAACCGTACAAATCAAGACCATGTAATATAAGAAAAAAATCAAAATGAGTTCTAATAATACATTTTTTTTACCTAAACATGAACTACACAATGAAGCACAGAATATATTAAACAAATTTTTATATAAAACAAAATATAAATAAAATATTTGTTCTGTAAATCTAAAATTAATTAAAAGGCTCGAAGCCACATGCGACCGGAAATCCCCCACCCCTGTTGTATGAGGTCAGTCATCTATTCAAAATCTTCGAAGCAAACTTGATTTAAATAGCCTCCCTTAATTGATGCGTGTTGGGTCCTTTGAATAATTAATTCACGGTGATGCTACAATAAGGACATCACTATAAGATCCTTGCGCCGTACATATTTCGTCCAATAACCACATGCGTACAAGCCACGAATAATTTTAAAAATTCTTACAAATATTCTTATACAATGGATTATAAATATTTCAATTCGCTCCATAATTAAATTTATATATTTTTTCAAAATGAATACAACAAGAAATAAATTTTGTATGAAAGATTCGCCGACAGTAACCGGAACTTTGTAAAGAATCTCAAATTGGATTATTCGATCGTGGAATTTCGTCCGATTGAAATATTTCGCTGAAAACATCCGTTGCGGATTCCAAAGAATTTCATATAATAATCAATTTGTTAATATTATTACATTTATATATATATTATATCAAAAGATTGTTACGGACGCCCGGGGCCGGCGATTATTAATTATTACATTCAGCAGCGGTCGAAGCACTTCCGATATATTTTTCACATATTGGACGAACTTTACGGCTAACCCTCACTGTACATAGAAAACAATGCGACCAGAAAGTTCCGAGGCGGAACTTAATTAAAAACTTATCGCAAGAGTATTGAAATATTTTCCTTTTTAATTCCGTTTAATATTCGGAACGCGAACGGATACTGCTTTCCTACTGAGAATAAAAGCTTTTTAATCATATAAGCGAATGGCCCTGGGAGCTTTCAGATAAGCGGACGATGTTTGCTAATATTGCCCTGCCCCCTCAAAACTTTGCCAAGAAAATACTGTTTGATAATATTTGTGTATTTGACTCGCGATATTGGGAAAATTATTGAAATATAACGACCGAAGAATAAAGTTTTTCAGCACATAAAAATAAGTATGAAATTCAAATTTAAGTTTAATTAATTCTTCAGACACAAAGAACGTTATTTATATTTACTCAATATAATTTATTATCAACAAATTTTAATCTAATTCCGAAATAAACATAGAAATATATATTTTTAATAATAAATAACGTTTATTATGATAATAAATTAATAACTTAGTAAAAAAAACAAAACTCCTTAGAGAATTTATCGGAAATAAGTAAAATGACACTTTTAATTTTCCTCTGTCGATAATTCAAATTTTGCAATCTTTCCTACGCGCTATATGGCTCTCTAATCTCTACTCTTCTCTATATTCACTAATGACGTGCCTAGTAACAACATAATAATTATTGTTTTTATGTCGACGATACAGAAATTTCATGCAGATAATTCCTTCGGCGCATGTCACAGAAAAACTTTAAGGGTATCTAAATAATTTTCAGAATTGAATAAAAAAATTGTCCATTTAAATTAAATTCAGAAAAAAACAAAGATAATTTTTAACACAAAATTTCGCTTGAAACAAATATTTTTACATAAATTGCAAATTAAAATTGATAACGTATCCATTTAGTGGAGCAACAAAGCAAACCTCTTATTCGAAAACTATCGTAAATGAAAAAGCCAAATTCTTGATATTTTAAGAAAAACTAACATTATTTCAATTATTTCAGGCTCTACTGATCGGAAGAAATAGGTTCTTTCCCTAATAAAATATTTTTTTTATTTATTAGATAATAATTATACCTTAAATGCTGTACCACTCTTACTTTTGGTTCTAAGAGAAGATCATTATCAATTAAAATAATATAATCGCGAACTCTCGCAATAGCTAAAAAAAATCTTACTGCTTGTACACTTTAACATCCAGATAATAGTGATGAGACACAGCATTTTTTTCTGAAATTTACTATGAGTTCAGTTTTACGTGCAGTTCAAAAATGATTTATAAAGTTTCGTTCAAATATGAAAACTTTGAAAGATGAACGATTAGTGTGTCCTGAAAACTTTGCCGTAGACGTTTTTATGATACAACAGATGAACTATCAGAAAATTTTAATATCACAGAATCAATAACAATTCGGAACCTACAAAAGTTTGGGAAGCTTGGGTACAGCATCTCATCACTCGGATAAAAACGAACCTTAAAAAAAATAACTGACGATGTAAAATTGACGTAAAATTAACGTACGAAAATTATAAATATACTATTAATAATTAACTGTTATAATTTAAAAGCTTGCAAAATTTTCTAATATGAATATGAAAGAGTATATTCTCACATATAATACTAACAAACTTTCCTATGAATTTTATCTCTTCTTTACATGATTTTTGGTCAAACGCATCTACCGTATAGAATAGAATTGAGTGTATACAATTTACTAAAACTATTTTTATATTTTTTTTGACTCGAGAAAATAGAAAAACTAATTAATTTTAATAAAAATCTATAACAGTAAATAATAATATTCTAAATTAATAGGGCAAATACATTCAGTACCCGGTGATGATCCGAAAAAGTTCCATAGATGTTATCCCGGTATCGCTTTACGTATTCAGGGCGCAGTCCCCGTAATGATACCCCTTGCTCAAAGGCCAACGTAATAGAAACACATTTTCGCATGTTTTCGCCTTTCGCCAAATTGCACAGGTCGACCCTGCAACAAAACTGGAAGAGCCAAACAAGAGACATTAGTATTCGCCGGGGCAAACTTTCTTAACGCAGATAGACGCGAGTATAACCGCCCCTTTGTTACTCGGGGGTTGGCTGCTTTACGCGTAGCCGAGGCGATTTGGCGCGAAAATACCCGGCAAAAAGTTTTTGAATGACGACTCCGTGGTAAAAGCATCGGTTTTTAATTGACCCGCAGGATGAGTTGCTTGGTAAATATCCCGATAATAATAATGTATGTGGGAAGAATGAGGAAGGAGGCGGTCGTTGAAATGCCATAATGTCCAATTTCACTGATAAAATTTATTTATGGACGCAATAATGACAAAGAAATGGTGTACGGTAATACTCATTACGCATATATTACGGTTATTTCGTCATTAAAGGGTATTTAAACTGTTTCTGCCACGTTAGCTTTTACGTGTGTATGGTAAAATACGGAGGGGGGTAAGTACTAATAAAAAAAATAATGCTAAAAGAGCCAAGAAAATATTGCATTTTCCCCCGCGTAATGCTGGCGACATAATTTATACGAATGAATTATTTTTCTATTTGTTTATCAGTATTCCAATTACATTATTCAACTATAACTATTACGGTACATCAGTCTCTTTTTATTCTACTTGTAAAAAAACGGGTATACCAAGGAATGCTTTCACATCGGGGAAAAAAGTATTTTCCGAGGCTTAGTCTCTCCGTTTACACGATGGCGGATATGTGGAGAATTTTGGTGAAAATCCCGTCGGATTTGTAAGACTATAAATAAGAATATGCAGCGTCAATACACGATGGAAACGTGTGTACTTCACGAAAAACTTTTTTTTCTTTTCCACCCTTTTACGCTTTTATTTCAACCCTTGTGTGGGATCTGAAAGCTTAATAGATATATGACGATGTTGGGGGGGCAAACGGAAATTTATGAGTTTTCAGTGAATGGCGATGGAAAATTCTCTGATTTTATGGCAAACGAGCGATACTTGATTTGATTATTATGCGTCTATACTGTAAATAAACGTTGCTTAAAAAATATACAATCTTTTTAAACATTTTATAATACAGTAGATTCCGTTTAATTGGGACGCCGGCTCATCGGGATGCTCGGTAATTTGTACCATATCTTAGATTTTTCTTTAATTTGTACCTAAAGGTCTGAGAACCGGGGTGTGTCAAGAGGCGGTCATAAATTCAAACCTGCACCCGGGGTCCCTTAAATGCGAGAATAACCCTGACATATATATTTATATTAAAGTCGGAAACTTTTTAATATTGTGTCCGAGACATGCACATTTTACTTTATGACTTTCCATCACAAAGAGCCAGACAATAGCCGCGACCCTCGTCTTAATAATATCGGCAAAATATGTCCGACAAGTTTATAGTGACTTTTAGTGTCCGATCGAGCGTACGAATAAAGCTAACTGTAACACTATTGTAAATTGTTATATTCGGCCAAACTTGTGACACTAATGTGTCTGGCCGTACACGCGTAGTAAGCAGAATAATGGTGGTAGCTCACCATATACGTACATACGTATATATGTCAACCTAGGGGACATCAAAAAGCAGAGGCCATATTTTACCTGCATAATTAATTAAACATATTTCTAAAAGACATAAATAACAAGTTTATATAAATCTCTCATATTTCCTTTCAGATATTAAGCGATCGATTAGTTCTTGTGGCCCAGTATTCACGTGGCTTCTATTTACCTCGATACTCTTAGTCTTTTATTTCTCACTCTCAGATGAACTGGCGAAAGTTTTGAATTGGCACACGAATAATATGTCTATTGTATTCAATTTTACCTTGTTTAATAGTATCCAGAAGCTCCCACCACTTGTACAGTGATTGGAGTACGGTTCACGGGTCAACACAACTTTTCAAACGCTTACTGGGAGAGTCGCAGAACTTACTGGCAATACAAATACAATAAGAGATAAATATTCTAGATGTAAAAGAAATTTATATTGTAGCTGACCCTTTAATATTTTTCTTAACCGATACCTGTGCTCAGCTAACTTTAACAATACCTATTTATATGTCATTAATTTTCTTAAGGTAAAAGTAATCAAGGAATTTCAATAAGCTCTTGTGTTGATTGTAATAAATTATTTTAAAAGATCCATCTGTATATGTAAACAGTGTAAACAGTTTTTACTAAACACGAGATTATTGCTTATTTCGATCGCTGTTCCAAAATAAATCCATATTATTAATGTGACTTAGCTGTTTTCGGACGACAGCGATATGCTGATTTTTTTAGCATTCTTATATTTTTTATTTATCTACCGTATGCTGGAACAATTCTAAACTTTCCAAAACGCGCATAGTTGCAAATGTTAAAGAACTACTAACTTCTACTAACCCAGAGGTTCTCAATCTTTTTCGGTTTACAGCTCTCTTAAATACATCAGATTTTTCCGCGGCTCCCTTAAATACATCAGATTTTTTCAAAATTTTGGACCTTCTTGACAAAAGCAAGCGCAAAAAGATGGCGCAAAAATTTCGAGAATTGGGACGCCCGAATGACGTCACCGGGGCTCCCTAGGGAGCCGCGGCTCACACTTTGGGAATCACTCTACTAACCCCTTTATAATTATCTGCAAAAAGTGATTCGTATTCAATTTTATGGATTTTAATTGCCCATTTCTTGTGAAAGATTATTCCTTATAAAGGAATATTATTTTCTACTAGTAGCTCTTTTTTTTGCAACAGTACAAAATCAGGTATAGAATTCTGCCTTATATAAGACTAGATTCCCATATAAAATTTGGGGTTAGGTTTTTTGATTGTACTTTGTAAATTGATCGAAATTAATACGTTAAACATTTTCTATTAATATATTTCTAAAATTACCCTATTCTAATTTTAATTTAATAACGCGCGCGTATTATATTTTATTGTCATCCAAAGGGCATTAATAACCCATATTTTAGAAAAGAAAATTTTGCATTTTATAGAAAACGTATATCTAGAAGAAAGCGCTATAGGAGGGTTGACAGGTATTTCAAATTACTCACTAATCAAGACAAATTGATCTAATCTGAGCCCATGCAATATGTAATTAAACATTTTAATTATATAATACAATCGAAAAAAAATATGAATTGAAGATAATTTATTTATCACATGAATCCATAATTATTAAGCCACATCATATTAAGTAAATATGGTAATTTTAAGTATAATTTATAGAACTATGAACTTTAGTCAACTCAACCTTGGATAAGGATGAATTCAAATACACATTGATTGAAATAGATCGCCGATGTCTTTTGAAGTTTAAATAAACCGATTCGTCGCGGTGGCTCGAATCCAACGGCGTCGCTAGATGGCTATTTACTATGCAAAATATAAATCACAGCATTTCATTCTAGAAAATGGATTTTTCTAAGAATAAAAACAGTTATTCATGATATGCTACATAATTTGTATTTTTCTACTAATCAATATGACGCGTAAGTGACGCGCGAACTCCGCAATGACTACTGTGACCGCCGAATTCTCGCGGCACGTGTCAACTAATACGTTTCACTTGCACTTACCGAATGCTAGCGAGTAAAAACATCGCGCGCGTGGCAACAACGGCGAAGATTGTTGTTTTTATTATTTTTTTCGCAATTGGGTAAAATAAAGGTCAATGATTATTTTTAATATTTATTCTTTAGACTTTTTTAGATAAATACAAAAAGTTTGTGGCATGTAGGATATATACTAAAAAAGATATTCGAGAAAAATCAAAAACATCCCAAATAGGCACGGCTAGGTTAAAAATGTGATGTCTATAAATCTCTAAATTATACTATCATTTTTGTATATCGAATTCAGTACATTTTCCCCAACATGCTATTTACTATCGCTCTGATTAATGAGTTTCCAAAGTAAAGTGTTGTTTATGCTGAGAAAAAAAATGTGGAATATTCCGCAAATAAGACCAGTTTTTCGTGCACACTACACGAAAAAGGAATAATAAAACAATTTTCATGGCGGGTTTAAAGGTCGCCGGCGCCCCTTCCCGGAATAGCACCGCCGTAAATCTCCGGGCACGCAATCTCGAGACACATTCCCCGAGGATCGCGGATAATCCGCAGGTCATATTAGTGTAGGAGTTAAATGAAATTATTTACAAGGCTTGCGCGCGCCGCCATTAGCGCGCGAGCGCGCACGTGAAGACGCAATAAAACTGCGCTATATCTCCACATTAAGGCGAGGCCTACACCTCTATTATAATGCGTACGTGAATATGCTATTAACTCGGTAATGGGGAGATACGACCGCCTGGGAGCCGGTCGGCCGCCGACTAATAAATGAGGGATTACGGAAAAACCAAACAGGTAGAGTGCCGTTGTTACCGCCGAGTCACGTGACTCTCTTGCGCAACAGGTATCGGCTTAGATGTGACGCGGTTGAGGCGCGATGTTCCTGTCAACACGTCCTAAGAACGTGACCACAGCGAGATTTGTTTTGAACGATCCTCCTTTAGTCCTCTCTAAATTCAGCAGCTCGCCAAATTGACATGATCTGTGCGACGATCGACATATTTCCTTGTTTTTACCAAACGATCACTTTGAGCTGTCATGTTTAACTGTCATATCAAATAAACTGTCTTATTGAAAACACCTTCCGGTATTCCGCGGGGATCAAATTTAGGACCTTTATTATTTATTTTATTTATAAATGATATTCATCGGGTCC
>JAGXCT010037271.1:0-101998 GCA_022495035.1 Philopotamus ludificatus | reverse complement strand
GTAAATTTTTAAGGCCAAATTATATATCAATTAGTAAATATGTATATAGAATGCATTGCGAAATAAAAAATAACACGCGACATTGACATTGGACAAGGTCATTTAAAATATGCGAATGGAAAATTGATCGATTGGTTTCGTTTAATTTACAAAATAAAATTAAAAACCACTTTTCCTATATTTTGTATGTGTGCCTCTATGTGCTTCTATATAGTATCCCGATTTCTTCGTTATAGGAGTGCTGATTGTATTGTTATTTATTTATTCCGCACTCATCACATAGTTGACTATAATAAAAAAAAAGTATCATTATCGATGAGTCCTATAAAGGACATGCAATCTCTATAACACAGAAGCATCCCTATTTTCTTACTACTTAGATATGTATTTATATTAAATTGAAACTAAAATCTGGATGAAACGAAATGTCAAACTTGCATATTATTTTTGAGAAAGAATAATAAAAGGATATTCTTAAGCATCTTTCTTAACTTTGGTTGCCGAAATCTGATATATCGAATTTTCCTACATTAGCGAGAATTGCCGGATCCGACGGATCTGAAATCGTAGTATCCAATACATTTTAAACCGTTTGTAGGGTAATTGCTTCAGGGGTATATAACATTTTTAAACAACACGTGCACGTTTCACTTTTTAGTTATTAATTTAAAAATCGTGGCATTTCTGGATCAGTAATCCCAGAAGGCCCGACAACCAGCAATAGGTCTAACAATAGAAAGCAATCGCGCTGTTTATTTATGTTTAACTGTGTTTTCTATACACAGGTTCTGTTCATTATCATATTATTGTATCCCAAGTCAAGGGCATCAATGAAAGCCATCACGTGACCCGTTGCACTTAGCGAGTCAGAGTGCGTTGTGTGACTTATTGATCATGATCTCCGACCAAACACTCTCGTTGGCACGTCTCGCAAGAAAGTCAATCGAAAGTGTGAAATGGCCCAGTGCTCGGACCGCGGTCGCCGTCGTCCATCCGGTTCCGAGAAGAGTCCCCGGAAGACGCGGCGCGGTACCGCTAACCGAAACCGAGTCGATCTCGAGGGCCCCCGGGCGCCTCGGTGCCGTTACAGATTGCGCGCTCGTTCGCCAAATCCAGCGAAGGCCAAGCGTGGCACTCGCACAGCGAAATGGCGCAAACCAGAAAAACAACTCTGGTCGACGTATCTGTTAATTGCGGCAATTGTGGCAGCAGATGCATTGAGCTATTACAGGACCACGGTTCCATGCACCTCCATGCAAATGGCAGACACCACAATAATCTATATCGTGTGCTTGATCCATTATCTTAATTCTATGGTCCTTCTCACTGATTCTGCTTCCGGAGTAAATAATACCATTATTCATAATGACCATCGGTTTTATGGACTCGGCAGTGCTTCAGCCGTGACATAAAACCATCTGGATGTTGATTAATTTCAGCACAACTGACGATTTAAAGGCGGATTTTATTATCAAATGGAAGCCCCTGTCGTATCTTGTTTATGTTAGCTGTATTGGATGATTATATTATTGACTGCTGTCGATAAAAACAACAACCTTAGCCTACGTATTTCACGCGGACATGACCCACTACAATTTCTTCTTATTCACGAAGTAGAAAAGATCACAAAAAAATGTCATTTTATCGATAAGATTACTGAAGGAGCTTTACGTCATCATCGTCATCATAGATGCAACAGCCCTATTGTAGAGCCCTGGTCTCATCCAACATCCTTCTTTATTTTATCCGGTCTGCCACCACGTTTCGCCTTCTTCCACTAAGTATC
Organism: Philopotamus ludificatus; assembly: GCA_022495035.1. Lineage (NCBI taxonomy): Eukaryota > Metazoa > Arthropoda > Insecta > Trichoptera > Philopotamidae > Philopotamus > Philopotamus ludificatus. The sequence goes on along the minus strand of JAGXCT010037271.1, from coordinate 100,212 downwards.
AATGATGCAGTATCCCTGTGAATACAGTTCAACCACCTCAGCCTTGGTCTTCCTTTGCCACGGGGACAAAAATGCTTGTTAGTTATAAGCCTCTTCGGCGGCAGACTACCCCGAATCCTTGACACGTGACCGGCTGAACGGAGTCTGACTACTCTGACGACAGCTTCTTTGGTCGGCACCCTCATGTCTGAAGATCGTGATCATTCTTGTTCCGAAAATTCTTGATTTTTGTCTCTCCAGGATTCTCTGCATTCTGCAATCCCCATCGCAGCTACTATTATGGAGCCCGAGGCGGTCCTTACTCGATCGCTCCAGAGGATGGACTCTCTGCCTCCTTTCACGTTTCCAAGTGCGAAGAGCTTCTCCGGGCTATCGTTTCTTCTAGCGAGATGTCCAAAGCATCGAAGAATCCTTTTGAAACAGTAGAAACTCATTCTTGTTCCGACAATTCTTGATTTTGTCTCTCCAGGATTCTCTACATTCTGCATTCCGCATCGTAGCTACTACAGGGGCCTGTGGCGCCCTGACCCTTGCCCTGCGTCATTGTATGTTTCCTTGAGCTTCTCCAAGCTATCGTTTCTTCTGGCGAGACGCCCCAAGTATCGAAGAATCCTTTTGAGACATATAGTCAAAAGTCTGTCTTCTTTGTAGTTCCCCATTTCTTTTAGGACAGACACGTTTGAGCGTTTAGCGGTCCATGGTATTCTGAGCAGACTTTGCTAGCGCCACGACAGCAGTGACCGGTATATCCTTGTATAGTCGGTACAGCCTCTCATTGGTTCAGATACGCCATCCCTCGTCGTCGAATACGGCTCCAAATATACATCACTTCCTCTCCAGGATATCCAGTTGTCGCTCATTTTGTTTGCACATTTTGTTTGCACAGGCCTTATAAGGTATAAGGATGTAGATTGTGAGTTTAGTCTTCCTTGAGAGGAATCTCGACCGTAGATGCTCTTGAATTCTAAAGTAGCACCGGTTTGCCACCATGGTTCTTCTTCGTACTTCTAAATTTGTTTCATTCCTGGACGCCCTCGAAGCAGTAATCTTCGACTCTCATGTGTTCAAGGATCATTCTTGGCATATGGGCATGTATTTGCCATGTCAATTGCCGTCCTCATTATTCGCTGGGTGACATCCTTGAGAACCGCCCGACATCTGGCAACAATGTCTTAAGAAGGAGAAGGTCTCCAAAGGAGCTTAACGACATATCAAAAATATGCGTTCTAGAAGAATTTTGAGAGTAGCAAAAACTTCACATATTTTTCACACCTCATTTACGTAAGGAATCTCTTAAATGAATAAGAAACTCACATTAGTTGATCAATATTAGTTTTTTCACATGTTTTTACATGTATCCGCTAAAATTATTGCTAAATGTCTTAATGGATTCGAGGTTTCGCAATGACACGAACACTAAAACTAAAGTTTCAATTAGAAGACTCAATATTTACAACAATGTGTCATAATTTTAATAGCGTTTTAGGTATAATAATTTTATACCATACACGTTAGAAGACGACCGATTAAATTAAAGCTAATAACATAGTTGCCCTTTTGACACACGAGGCGGCGCCACCTAATGCTAATGGTGAGCAATATATTAAATTGGTTAACATTATTGGCCCGAGGCGCCGAACTGACTGATTTCGGTTCAATATTTCATGTCGGCTCTTGTGTTATAACACGGCCTCGTGAGTTATTACGTTATAAAAACGATAAGGAATAAAATGGTGATTGTAACGTTGTTTTTTTTTCTTTATTTCCAGGTGGCGGCCCAATCCCAGCACGGGATCGGACTAGGAATAAAACGAGAAGTATTCTTTTTAAATTTAGAAGACGGATATTTTGGATGCCAAGTAAACGATTCAACGGAAGTGCTGCAGCTCTACGAACTGTCGAAGCTGTGCGATGGCATCCAAGACTGTTTCAAGGGCTCTGACGAACTCAGGAAAGAGCTCAAATGCACAAGTCAGTAGATAAAGATCAGATCTCATATTTTTATAAATAAGATTAATTAATACAATTTTTTCTGCTGTTGATTTAGACGATTGTACCAAGGATGACGGTACTGAGTGCACGAACGGTGTTTGTTTGAACGGCGTCTGTCACTGCAACGACGGATACGGCGGATGCAACTGCCAAGAATTAGGTATCTTAAATAACAATCTTATGTAATATAAATATAGAATGGAAGCTAAGATTCTATCTCAATTGCAGATGTGAATGAATGCAAGTCACGTCCATGCGACGTGTTTTCACATTGTACAAACACCGTAGGTAGCTTTCAGTGCACATGTTTTCCTGGATACATAGGCAATGGATTCAAATGCGAAGGTACGTATATATTATTGGATCATGTCTGAGATGCATTTTGCTCAACATGATTTATGTTTCAGATATTAATGAGTGCGAAGATCCTGTGATTAAGAATAGATGCGTGAAAAATGCGGAGTGTTGCAATCTACCCGCACATTTCATATGCAAATGCAATCAGGGCTTCGAAGGAGACGGGGAAGAAGAGTGCAGAGGTAACTATTATAGATCTTCGTTATTATATCAGTCGTAAAATCCGTCTGGAAGTTTGATGATCAATAAAGATAGATGCTTTTGAATATTATGGATATTACTTAACGTCCATTAAATACTTTGTTTCTTATTCTTATTGAAGTGAAGAACATTTTATCTCTAAACGAAATCAGAAGCATCTGATCATCTCATGGCTTTACAATAATAGACAATGGGCGTGTATTTTTCTAATGAAACCCTGCTATTTTAAAGCTTTCTTGCGTGATTCAAATATGTGGCATTCAGATAACAATTCAAGAATGTTAGAAGGGTTGAAGAATTGTCGTAGAATTGAAGATCTGTCTCCGAACTCTTCGGTGCTAATTGTGGTCTGTACTTCTATATGATTGTAAGATATAAACGTTGCGGGTCGCGAACAATAACTAGATGGAAGCGTTTGAAATGTGGTGCTATCGAAGAATATTGAAGATTCTATTGACGTCAAGAATAAAACCGTCTTTCGACTTTTTCATAAGGAGCAGTAGCTTCTTCCTCTGCATATTCTTGTTTTTTCTCTATTTAATTTTCGGTTTCTGGCGAGCTTAAACAATTATGCAGCTCCCAATCCGGTTCAGTTGCATGAATGTTGTCGAGTCACGACAGCTTCTTTCTTCCCAACTGAGGAGCTGAGGAGTTGTTTAGGTTTATTCCCTGATGGATTCCAATCCTTTTTTTAAAGCCGATTTTGATGTTTAAGTCGAAATAAGAAGTCAAGGCATTGCTTGCTTTAAAAAAAACAACGTTTTTTCTTAAAACCAAACCAAAGACGTTTGATGGAAAGTAGTTGGGCTATTAAAGCAATTGATCTGTAAAGGATACATGAACGGAGTCATAATAATCGAAAGATACAGAAGGATTCGGACTCGGACCATGGCGATCCTTTACTTTCGCCAGTGGATAGAAATGCAAACACATATTATTGGACGTAAAAGAACAACATATTTATTCAAAATTACATATAGAGTTGACGGACATAATTGGAGTTATGTCAGCGTAAAGTGCACACACATGTATCATACCGACTGAATAGCCTCCGAGAGGATTTGATCGACCATTACGCCGATGAGTCATGGCCGCAGCCCGCCGCTCTGACGTGCGGGGCTGTTCATCCCGGAGCGTAAATTGTTAGCGATCAAGTCTCCTGACACGTAGAACTTACATACAGTCTCCTGAGACTTATGACCCACTAGAGCGGTATTACCGCCACAGCTGATCAATTGCCTGAGGAGTTCACGCAGGAAGGTCTCCATCTGCGTCAATCGGTATGACCTCGATGCTGCGCATCTGTCAACGATAAAAAAATATATATATTAGTGTTATTATAATATATCGATAGGGGCTGCAGGAAAGAACGGAGAAATATCAGAATCGTCGTGGCATCCGGATGCTTAGCGCATGGATAATGGCAGCTACATTGCAGGAAAGAGCAGCGGACGTCCGAACGCCGTCACGACCGCCGGGGGCAGAGGAGTTGATAGCATCCAGGACGCTATAGTGGCGGGGGGTGATATCGATCATGCCCCTAGATCCCGCCAGATGGCAGTAAATTCCCTTAAAGCGCGGTAATTTCGCGCGCGGTGGAATAACCGCTACAGATCAATAAAGAAATCGATTGATTCGACCTTCTTTATATCCTGGGTTGTCTGTTTTGGGATAGTATAATGAACCCAAACAACGGCATAGATAGAAAATCTTCTCTTTCTTCAATATAAACCAAAAGTCTCAAGCGATTAAGGTACCTCCTGATTATCCTTTAGTGATAACTAAACAAGAAGCAGGTGAGTCATTAGCGTAGTACAGGGAGCTATCTCGCTTGCAACATCTTGTGGCCTTGAAAAAAAGTCTTCATTAATCTTTATTAGATTAACCCTCCTAATTCTAACTTATTTCAGATATAAACGAATGCAATCATCCTGATGCCTGCGGCCAAAATGCAGTATGCACCAACTACCCTGGAAACTACACTTGCGCTTGTGGAGAGGGTTTCACTGGGAATCCTTACGATGGCGTATGTTAATCCGTCCCCATTCATCTTAGGATAATATTTGTTAGTGGTTTTAATTATAATTATCATTTAGTGTGTCGATATCAATGAATGCGAATCCGGACACGGATGCGGTCCCGGTGCAATCTGCACGAATCTGCCTGGCGGACGTCGCTGCGAATGTCCCGTAGGATACGAAGGAGACGCATATACAGTGGGATGCGCTGACATCAACGAGTGCAATCTACGGGGATCCTGCGGCCGAGATGCGCTCTGCGCCAACTTACCAGGCAGCTTCAAATGCACGTGTCCCCAGGGATACAAAGGGGATGCCAAGATCGGTTGCACAGGTACAGTCACACACACACAAAAAACGGTAAAACAAAGAGTACAGGGTAAGGTATTTGAGTGCGCTTGGAGTGTTGTTTTACAGATTTTTTACTTTTCAGTATTTTTTTTATTCATTAATATAATTTTACATATTCCATATAAGCTCACCGCTCCACCCGATTAACTGGATAACCACTCCCACATTCCATGTAACAATGATAAAAACATCCCCCGTCACCGTTTTGCACTGGCTTCATTTATGCTTTTACTAAATAATACATAATGCAGTAAACATTTGCTAGATATTAACGAATGCGATTCACCGACCGGGAGTCCCTGTAGCGGGATGGCGGAATGCGTCAACAATCCGGGCAGTTACTCCTGCGTGTGTCCCGAGGGATTCTCAGCGGCTCCTGCCGGCGCCCTCCTCGACTGCCTCGACATCAACGAATGCGGAAGAACGGACACTTGCGGCATAAACGCCAGATGCATCAACGTGCCAGGCTCGTTCAAATGCATTTGTCCTCCGGGGTTCACAGGACAAGGCCATCAGTTTTGTGAAAGTGTGTTTTCTTTTATTTATATATTTAATATTGTATTTTAATCAGTAGGATTAACATCATATTTAACTCATTAATTACAATACAACCAATGTTGTATTGAGATCGCTGGGAATATCGTTTGCGCGTTAATTTCAGATGTAAATGAATGTGCCGATAACCCTTGCGGTCCGAACGCCATATGCACAGATAACATCGGAAGTTTTAGCTGTAGTTGTAAAGAAGAATATACAGGAGATCCTTATAGAGGCTGCGTCGATATCGACGAATGCGTAGCTCTCGAAAAACCCTGCGGAATGCACGCTAAATGCGAAAATGCCGCACCTGGATACAACTGCGTTTGTCCTAGGGGCTACGCAGCTAAACCAGATGCTCAAGTCGCGTGCGAACAGGTTAATATCAATAATAATCTTCTTGATCACATCCTGTGATCGAAGATCATGAAAACGTATCAAATTTTAGGTGGACGTCAATATATTGTGTAAATCTAACTTCGATTGTACCAATAACGCCGAATGTATCGAGAACCAATGCTTCTGCAAAGACGGGTTTGAAGCCAAGGGCTCTGTCTGCATCGACGTCAACGAATGCGTGGACAAACCCCAGCTCTGCGGAGAATACTCCGTCTGCACCAACACCCCAGGCGGATTCAGATGCGACTGTCTCTCGGGTTACGTGGGATTGCCGCCTCAAGTGCAATGCAAAGCGCCCTGCGACGACGTCAAGTGTGGCCAACACGCTTTCTGCAAACCGGACGGACAAGAAGCATATTGCATCTGTCAGGAAGGATGGACCTTTAACCCCAGCGACATCGCCGCCGGATGCATTGACATCGACGAATGCGACAAGATGAACGGACCTTCGGGACGATGCGGACTCAACGCCATCTGCACCAACATGCCCGGCAATTTTTTATGCCAGTGCCCCGCGGGATATTCCGGCGATCCTTTTAAGGGTTGCATCGACGTCAACGAGTGTTCTAAGTCAGGCGTCTGCGGCCTAGGAGCCGAATGCATTAACACCCCTGGATCTTACACATGTCAATGTCCCGAAGGAACATTAGCCGATCCGGATCCGACCGTTAAATGCGTCGGTATCGTCACGTGCAAAGCTAACACCGATTGTCCCGGAAACGCGATATGCGATCAATACAAGAGATGCTTATGTCCGGAACCGAACGTCGGAAACGAATGCAGACGTAAGTACTAAGCATCATAGGATCATCATTCTAATTTGAAATGTATAATATATTTAATCTTTCAGATCCTTGCGAAAGCATCCACTGCGGTCCAAATTCGCATTGCATGCTCATAAACGATCAAGCCCAATGCTTATGCAGCGACGGATACACGGGTACTCCGGGTATAAAGGGCGGCTGCACGGATCTCAACGAATGTGCTGCCAATCCTTGCCCACCAGGAGCTATCTGCACCAATCTACCCGGTAGCTATTCTTGCGAATGTCCGGGGGGAATCAAAGGCGATGCTTATAAAGATGGCTGCGCTAAATCTGATCTGATATCGCATTGCAACATCGATAATCCGTGTCCGCGCGGTGAACAGTGCGTCAACGACAACGGCGGCAACGTATGCATCTGTCTGCAGGGATACATAAGAAACCAAGAGACCGGAAAGTGCAGGGACGTCAACGAATGCGTCGAATCCAGCGACAAGTCCGCGTGCGGAATCAACGCCCTCTGCAAGAATCTACCAGGAAGTTACGAATGCAAGTGCCCACCTGGCTTCAGCGGAAATCCGTTTTCCATCTGCGAAGAATGCAACAGCACCGAATGCAACTGTCAATCGCCGTACAAAATCGTGAACGGCAATTGCGTACTTTCCGGTTGTTCCAAAGGCGAGAAGTGTCCATTGGGCGCCGAATGCATCCAAATATCAGGAGGCGTCAACTATTGCGCATGTCCTAAAGGATTCTATACGCTTGAAGATGGATCTTGTGATGGTAATTCTAAAGCTAATCAATGTAGATGATTTGTAATGTGTGATATTAATAGTTTATTGTTTCTAGATATCAAGGAATGCGAGCTTGGTCAACTAGTTTGCGGATATGGAGCCGAGTGCATCAACTTACCTGGATCTTTCAAATGCGTCTGTCCTAAGGGATACAGTGGCGATCCTTACAACGGTCTTTGCGCTCCGTCTCAAAAGAAATGTGTCCACGATGGTGATTGCACCTTGAATGAAAAATGTGTACAACCCGGTGAATGTGTGTGTCCTCCGCCATTCTTCTTGGACGTGTCTGATGGACAGCGGTGTAAAAGTCCTTGTGAGCGATTCCCTTGTGGGATCAATGCTAAGTGTACACCGAGTGATCCACCCAAGTGTATGTGCGCTTCTGGTTATGAAGGAGATCCTTTACTGGGCTGTGTCGACAAGGACGAGTGCTCTGAAGCACCTTGTGCGTACGGCGCCCATTGCATCAACGTCGGCGGCGGATACAAGTGCGTTTGTCCGAAAGGAACAACTGGAGATGCCTATAAGACTGAATGTAAGTAACGTTCAACGCAACATCCGTCACGTAATTGATCTTGAAATATTAATAGCGATTGTGGTTTTTAGGTATTTTTTCAACTCCTTCTGCCAAAGCCGAGTGTTTGTCAAACAATGACTGTGCTGACACATTGACGTGTGTTAACGGTGCATGTATAAATCCTTGTGCAAACCTTTTGTGTGGACCGAACGCCCGATGCGAAGCAAACAAACATGCCGCTTGGTGCCGATGCACAGTGGGCTTCGTAGAATCCCCCAGTGGTGAATGTCTGTCATGTAAGTCTACTAAAAAATGACATTCAAGCAATAATTTCTGTATACATCTAACCTTAAAATTTTAATTTTAGTATGCAATGGTTATGCTTGCGGAGATGACGCTACATGCATAGTATCGAACGAAGGACCTACATGCAAATGTCACAATGGATTCTCTGGAAATCCCTTCCCAGGCGGATCATGCGAACCAGACGTCTGTTCTTTGGCAGTGCCTTGCAAATCACCCAAGGTTTGCATTGGCGGTCGGTGTAAACAGCGATGCGAAGGCGTAATTTGCGGAATCGGCGCTGTTTGCGATGTCAATACAAACAAGTGTATTTGTAATCCATTCTTTGTTGGAAATCCTGACCTACTCTGTATGCCTCGTAAGTATAAAACACATCATGCTACTATATTCCAATTTAAAATCGTTTATTTTAATAATCCGTTAATTTTGCAGCCATCTCCAGACCCGATTGTAATCCTGGATGCGGCGATAATGCTCATTGCGAATATAGTTACGTCAATCAATGCGTATGTAACGAAGGAACCAGTGGTAATCCTTATGAAGGTTGTAACAGTAAAGAAATCTTAAAATGCACACCAACATCTTGTGGCAGAAGAGCATTGTGCCACAACGGTCCTAAGAGCATCGAATGCTCTTGCGAACCTGGGTACGTTGGAAATCCTTACGTAGAATGCCAAGACATAAACGAATGCAATGGAAATGCTTGCGGTCAAGACGCACTTTGCATCAACACTCTCGGCGGATACGATTGCCGCTGCAAGAGCGGACATTCCGGCAATCCTTTCGCCGTTTGTCTACCAATTCGTAAAGCGGATTGCGACGATCCGACCACCTGCAAATGCAGCAAAGACGTACCCTGCCCTAACGGATTAGCTTGTGAAAGAGGAAAATGCAAAAACGTATGCGAAAACGTTCGCTGTGGACCTAGAGCCATGTGCGATTCTGGAAAATGCATATGTCCACCAGGCTACGTTGGCAATCCAGCCGATCTCATCAAGGGATGCACCATCCAAGAGCAATGCTACTACGATGGCGATTGCAGCGATAGAGAAATCTGCTTCCAAGTCTCGAAGAACTTCAGAAAGTGCGTCGACGCCTGCACCAAGGTTCAATGCGGTCCAAACGCGCTCTGCATCGGCAATAATCACAGATCACTATGTATCTGCGCAAACGACTACAAAGGAAATCCGAGCGATCTAATGATCGGATGCCAGCCGGAACAAAAGCTGATAACAAACCCGAAAGAAGCTTGCTCAACAGAGAACGACTGTCCCAAAGGTCAGACGTGCGCCATACTAGAAGACGGATCCAAATCTTGCGTCAGCATTTGCAACACGGTGGTGTGCAGTCAAAACGAAGTCTGCAACGTCAACGACGGACGCCCAGTATGCCATTGCCGCGAAGGATACATATGGAATCCCATATCGTCCATTTGCGATAAACCATCCACGCCCGATTGCACCAGCGACAACGACTGCAATCAAGCAGCTGCTTGCAAACCAGATCCACTTGGTGTTTTAAAATGCACCCACGTATGCTCGGGCTACACGTGTCCAGAAAACTCGGAATGCGTTACGATCAATCACCGAGGTAAATGTCAATGCCTGTCTGACTTCACTGGAAATCCGGAAGATAGAAACGGTTGCACGCCAGTTCAGAAGAATCAATGCGCCACCGATTCGCAATGCTCCGAATCAGACATCTGTCAAACTGATAAAAACGCGCTGAAGTGCCAACCTGCTTGTAAATTTGTGACTTGCGGACCCCAAGCCATATGTGTAACCAACAACCACGTGGCCAGATGCCAATGTCCTCCTGGATCATACGCAGGAGATCCCAACGACATGGTCGATGGATGCAAAATTGTACCTTGCGTATACAACATCGATTGCCCTCCAAATCAGCTATGCAATAGGTTGACTCATACATGTTACGACGTCTGCGACGAAGACTCTTGCGGTGAGAATGCAGTGTGCATCGCCGAAAACCACAGAGCAGTCTGCCAATGTCCGCCGGGATATAAACCGGATCCCATCGCCGATGTGGCATGTACTGCAACCGAGCTATGCAATCCGAATCCTTGTCATCCTTCAGCAATCTGCGATGTCGTTTCATCCGGATACAAATGCAAATGTCCTCCCGATCAAATCGGAGATCCTGTCACAGAAGGATGCAGACCCAAAGGTAACTGTCCCAATGGTGATTCAGATTGTCCAGCGCAATCGATATGCCAATCCGGAAGATGTATAAACCCATGCCTCGGAGCTTGTAACGGAAATTCCATATGCACGGTCAGGGATCGATCACCGGTATGCTCATGCCCTGCCAAATTCCAATTAGATCCAGATAACAGAGCTTGTATTAGAATAATATCCGGATGCCATAACGATCTCGACTGCGGCGGCGACATCTGCTTCAACGGCCAATGCCAATCGGTATGCAGAAGCAACAGCGATTGTTCCGACGGAGAAAAGTGCAACCAAAGCATTTGTACGATATCATGCGTCAGCAATTCGCAGTGCTTAAACGAACAGGCGTGCATCAACGCAATCTGCTTAATCGGATGTCGCAGCAACAAAAATTGTCAATCGAACGAAGCGTGCATCGACAACAAATGCCAAGATCCGTGCAGCAACGAAGCCGTGTGCGGACCGAACTCGATATGCGAATGTACGAACCACGCCACCATCTGCAAATGTCCCGCTGGATTTGAAGGGAATCCGATTCCGGAAAAAGGATGCGTCCGCGTGCCCGGAAAATGTACGACCACCTCGCAATGTCCTTCCGGTCATATGTGTATTGCCAATAAGTGTAACGTGCCATGTTCAGATAACAGTATGTGTGCCATCGGCGAGAAATGCTCTAACAATATGTGCTCCAAGGTATGCTACGGCAACAACAACTGCTTGCCCGGCGAAATTTGTCACGAAGGAATTTGCATATCCGGTTGCCACGCCGATTCGGATTGTCAGACGTCGCAGATTTGCGTCAACTCGCAATGCAAATGCTCGATCGGATTTATAGAAGTGTTCAATTCGTGCCAGGACAGAGATGAATGCGAAGAGCATGTCTGTCACAGCAGCGCAAGATGCATCAACACTCTCGGCTCTTATCAATGCGTATGTCCACCTGGAACCGTGGGAGAAGCATACGTGCAGGGCTGTCTATCTCCTGGCCAATGCAAGGTCAACGCTGAATGCGCTGAAAACCTGTCTTGTCTCAACGAAAAATGCAGCGATCCATGTGGAACGGTGAAATGCGCCAAAAACGCAATATGCAGCATCGACGAACACATCGCTACGTGCTCTTGCATCCCGGGACATCTCGGCGACGCTTACGACGTTGCCATCGGGTGCTTCAAAGTGGAATGCACGAACGACGACGATTGCCCAATGTCAAAATACTGCAACGGTCAAACGAATAAATGCTCAGGTAATTTGACACCAATCATCATATCATCACATACATCTAAATTATGCATACTTATATTATACATTGTTTTACAGAGCCATGCGAAAGAGCATCATGCGGAAGAGGCGTGTGCCAAAATCAGCAGCACAAAGCAATGTGCCTATGTGATCCAGGATACGTCTTAGTAGAAAATCAATGCGTTGACATCAACGAATGCGTTTCGAGTCCTTGCCACACAACAGCCGTATGCAAGAATTCTCCTGGAAGTTATACTTGTCAATGCGGCCGAGGAACGGTTGGAGATCCAGTCACAGGAGGATGCAGAAAGCCAGGAGATTGCTTCGTCGATTCGGACTGTCCGAACTCCGCGATTTGCGAGAACAGCAGATGCAAAAACCCTTGCGAGAATTCTAAATCGTGCGGAAAGAACGCACAATGCGTGTCTGATAACCATAGAGCCATCTGCAATTGTCCGGCGCGCACCAACGGCGATCCCAGTGTTGAATGTCTGCAGCTCGAGTGCATCGCCAGCGATGACTGTTCATCCAAAGCGGCGTGCGTCAATAATAAATGCGTCAATCCGTGCAATTTGGATAAGGTTTGCGGAGAAAAGGCAGATTGCGTCGTCGAAAATCATGTCGCAGTGTGCTCATGCCAAGCCGGTTCCACTGGAGATCCATTGCTGGGATGCGTTTCATTGCAGTACTGCCAATTCAACAACCAATGCTCATCGGGAACGCAATGTTCCAACGGATTATGCACATGTAAGTATCATGTCTCTTAAATTTAACAGCGATTAACAGCAATTACTCATGGTTTCAAAAATATTTTAGCTGTCTGCACGACTACTAGAGAATGCATCGGTGATCAGTTGTGCATCCAAGGATTATGTCAACCTACTTGCCATGCGAACACGAGCTGTCCTGATTTCCAATACTGTCTCAACAGCATATGCACGCGTGAAGCTCAATGTCAGTCCGATGATGAGTGTCCTACGACGCATAAGTGCGTCATCAACAATCTGGGACAGAGCCAGTGCCAGAGCGTTTGCGGTGAGCTATCAACTTGCGGTCGTAATGCTGAATGCAGCGCTGTCAACCACGGCGCAGTCTGCAGCTGCAAGTCCGGATTCTTCGGCAACGCGTTAACAGGCTGTCAAAAAGTCGAATGCACAACACACAACCAATGCTCCAGAGATAAATTCTGTCATGAAAACATGTGCAAAATCGTGTGCTTGGTCAAGAACACATGCGGACCCAACTCGCTATGCTCTGCTGAAAACCATAAAGCAGTATGTCATTGCCAACCAGGATATACCGGAAATACTAAATCAGGCTGCAAGATCATCGATTACTGCGCTAAGAATCCGTGTGGACCCGGCGCCTTGTGTCAGAACTCAAGGGGTAACTTCAAGTGCTCTTGTCCTAGAAACACAGTCGGAGATCCGCTTAAAGAAGGATGTCGCGCGCCTGTCGAATGCCAGAAGAATACAGACTGTCCACAAGCAGCTGAATGCATCCTCAGCAATGGAATACCAAAATGCAGAGGTAGTTTATTAATTTTAAGATATTCTTGATTCAATTCTGTTCTGAAACATATGTACAAGGAGTTTATTAAACATGATTCATTTACAGATGTGTGCGAAAATACAGTATGCGGTCGCAATTCGGATTGCAAGAGCTTGAACCATACCAGCGGATGTGTCTGTCGTTCCGGATATGAAGGTAATCCAACTGATATCAGCGTCGGATGCAATCCTAAACCATCGCCATGCCAATCTTCAGTCGATTGTCCGGATAACACATACTGCCATGAAAAAATATGCAGACGTAAGTTCATCTTAATCCTGAAAAATAGCATTAAATTACATTTAATTAATACTTAATCTATTTCAGCATTCTGTATTATGGATGAGGAGTGCAACCTCTCTGAAAAATGTATCCAAGGTCAATGCTTCAATCCATGCGATCAGCAACCACCATGCGGTCTCAACGCTGAATGCTCTTGTAATAACCACGTCGTACATTGCAGTTGTCCGCCTGGTTTCACTGGAAACCAAGAAGTGGAATGCGTCAGAAGTATGCTGAAATTCAATAAGATCAATGTTATGCATTATATGATCATATTTTAATTAAAAATATCTTTTCAGTCCCTGTATCATGCGAGCATAATTCGGAGTGTTCCAAAGAAAACTCTTGTCGCAACAGTATGTGCCTACCAACCTGCATTAACGACAACGAATGCGCGCTCAATGAGAGATGTCTGCGTGGAAACTGCATCTGTAAATATTTTTATTCACATTTCTATATTTTTACTAAAACAAACGGTTGTTTTATTGTATTTTTTTTGTTTTGCAGTGACGTGTCGCGTCGACAACGATTGTTTCCTCGGCCATATCTGTCTGCAGAACACGTGTCAATTCGGCTGCCATTCCGACGACGACTGCAGCGCCAGTGAATCGTGCAGAAATAACAAATGCACCAACCCATGTGCGAGCTTTAACCCATGCGGACCCAACGCCGTATGCTCCGTGTCCAATCAGCGATCAACATGTTCTTGTACTGAAGGAATGGTGCCGAATCCGACTCCTAATGTGGGATGCGTACGTCAACCGGCTGCATCGTGCCATGAAAACCGCGGATGCAACAACGGATGGAGCTGCATACAAGGACAATGCCGTCCGATCTGCTCTTCAGACTCGAATTGCTTGGTCAACGAAAGATGCGATAAACCGACCGGTACATGTAAACCGATCTGCCGTAAAAACAACGATTGTCCACTGGGAGAAGTATGCCAGAACTTGGTTTGCCAGATCGGTTGCCAAGCTGACGCCGGATGTCCCAGCAATACGCTCTGCGTCAATCATCAATGCGTCGACGTATGCTTGTCTCCGACGTCCTGCGGTATAAACGCAATCTGTTCCATCAAGGATCATACGAAGATCTGCTCCTGTCCGGCGCCGTTGGTAGGAGATGCAGCCGTGGCTTGCAAACAGAAATCGCTCAACTGCAACAACAACATCGATTGTCCGAAAGGACTAGTCTGCTATGGAGCATCGTGTCAAACATCTTGCAGAAGGTATATTAAATTAAATAAGAATATTTTTTTAGACATACTTATGTTTTATGTATGATTTACAGTGATCAAAATTGTCTTTCGAATGAAAAATGCGTGCGAGGAATTTGCAGAGGCGTCTGCAACAGCGATACGTCTTGCGCTTCCGGTCAAATATGCGATAACAGAATATGTAAGCTCGGATGTCGCAGCGATTTGTCTTGTGAATCGTTCGAAGCTTGCATCGAAGGAAAATGCAGAGGTCAGTATCATAAAAATTCTTTAAACCCATTGCGCGAAATGTATTCTTTAGTATCAATCATTTTTTTCAATCTGAAGAATAAATTACAGTTTAAAGAAGCATTGTCGAAAGAATGCGTAGGATGTGGAGGTCTTTCCCTACCAAATTCTTCGTTCTTCTCGCATGTTTCTTGTATTATAAAGCATGGAGTTGTCATGAGGTTTAACCTATCCGTGACAGCGGCTTTAAAACATCCGAGTCGTCCGTATGGAGTCTCTCCCCACCAAAACAACAATTTTGGATTTTTCGACTAGTCGATTTAGTCAACACCGCCGACTAAGCTCTCGCGGCACGTGTCACTCGTACGTTCACTCGCAACGACCGCGAAAAAACATCGTGCCTGTGGCAACAGAAGCGAATATTGTTATTTTAATTTTCTTTTTCGCAATTGCGGACAATAAAGGACAATGACTATTCATAATATGTATTCCTTAGACTTTTTTAGACAATTATAAAAAGTTTGTGATATGTAGGATTTATATTAAAAGAGTTATTCTGTAAAAATAAAAAAAACTTGGGGTCCCCAATAGACTTCATCGGCACGGCTAGGTAAATAAGCAATGCCCAAATAATGTATTGAGGTATTTTTCAGACAAATTCCTCGTTCAGACAATGTAAATGAAGAGCAATGTCAGAAGAACACTGATTACCAAATTCTTAGATCTTTTGACTGAATTTTCCAAGAATGGACATATTTTTTAGATAAGGTCTTAGTGTATTGCTAGCTGAAGAATGTCCACTTTCCATTACTAATATAAAACGGTTCAAAGAGATGATCTAAGAGTAGAGCAGATGTTCAAACTCGTTTATTCAAATAGCGATGGAGGGTTGATGATGCTGAATCAATCATTTCTCATTGCATATGAATTTCATATTTTTGTAGCTTTCAACACATCGTTATTAGAAAAGACAGGATATCTTAGCTCAGCACTTATTTTGGCATGTTGAATGATCTTCAATGTAAAAGATGACTTAAAAATTGAAGAATACTAATATATATGTGAATTTATGATTTCAGATCCCTGCACTTTGGATAATCAATGCGGAAAGTGTTCGCATTGCACTGTGATTGACCACGGAATACAATGCAGCTGTCCAGCATCATTTTTAGGAAATCCTTTAGTCGAATGTAGCATGCCTCCGTCGCGTTGCAACGACAAATGCCAGTGCGACGAGGTCGGATATTGCATCAAGAGCTGTGCAGACGATTCGCACTGCTCTTGCGGCGAAAAGTGTTCCAACAAAGTATGCAAAACCCAATGCTCTTCGAATAACAAATGTCCCAAGGGTCACATATGCATCAGAGGACTGTGCTCGACGGGATGCATATCAGACGGCGATTGTCCTAACGAGAAGACGTGTTCTAACTCCCAATGCATCGACCCATGCGGCAAAGCTACAGCATGCGGAAGAAACGCATTATGTCATGTATCACAGCACAAGTCGATATGTTTGTGTCCGGATGGATTTAGCGGAGAGCCGATGAAGGGTTGCACCCCATATGAATGCAATTCTGATTCTGATTGCGCCTTAGATAAGTATTGTAGTGCAAAGAAGACGTGCAAGAATCCTTGTCTGGAGCCAGGCGCATGCGTTATCAATGCGCAATGCCGCGTGGTGGAGAGACGTGCACAATGCTTATGCGTCCAAGGATACTTCGGAAATCCACAGATCGAATGCAAGCTTGGAGGAGATGCGGCTTGCCTTAAGAATCCTTGCGGAAACAACGCTCGCTGCAGAGACTTGCACGACGGCAACTTCGAATGCAGTTGCGCTGAAAGCTGCATCGGAGATCCCTACAAGAACTGCGTCTGCGAATCGAAACTAGTCAATTTATGCAAAGAGAAGCATTGCGGAATGAACGCCGAGTGCAGGATATCGAACCAGAGAGCCGAATGCTACTGCCCCGACAACTATCCATCCGGAGATCCGTTCATTGAATGTAAGCAATCTTGTTCGTCCTATTCGGCATCGCCTCAAAAAAAAAATATGATACTAATGAATTTTTCCGATTTTTCCGATCAGGCTCAATCGATAGGACGCCGGTCGATTGCCGTACGACAGGTTGTGGCAAAAACGGCGAGTGTCTGAGGGAGGGGGCACAGTTTGTGTGCCGCTGCCCCCCAGGCACCAAAGGGCGTCCCGACGTCGAATGCTACTCCCGTAAGTCTTGTGCGAAAAGTATCTGACATGTCTATATTTATTTATTATTTTTTGCTCACGTGTAAATTGTGCACGAACTCGTTGTTACGATATGTATAAAAAAATTATCTATTCTTGTGATGAATAACACAGAAAAATAGTATAACAATTGTATAGTGGTGCATTATATTTTAGCATAATGAAATTGTACAAGATTTCAGATATCATATACTGGATAAGGTTATAGACAACTCTTTCCTGTACTGTGATTTTTTATATATATATTTTTTTTTTACATTATTTCTTCACATTTAACTCATTGATATATAAAGATTGAAGTCTAATCTGTCTTATCATCAACAGAAATACGAATTGTTTCATTTTAACCTTTATAAAGTGTGGGGGCTGGTATTGTCGAGAGTATCATTGAAATCATGCAATTTAATTTGTATGCTAGTAGTTGACTAAAAATATACAGACATTTTAATTCATTTAACACGTTGTACCCACTATTTAAAAGGGTTAACTCAAATAATGGCAATAACAGACAAATGTTTCAATATTCTCAGAATTATGCGACGGATCGAGATTATCATTTTTTTGTGTTTTATTGTGAAGGTAAGTTGTGTTTTGAAATGTATATTTTTTTTATTTGTAAATTTATTTTCTGTATAATATTATTTTTCTTCACTTATTATTAACTTCCGTTCTTTATATTAACAACACTTTCACTCGTTCATTTTATGATGTTCGTTTTGTCTCAGATTCGTTATTATTTTTTTGTTCTGTAAAAAAATAGTTCTGAGAAACGATGAAGGGTATGTCTGTGATTGCCACAGTAGATTGTTATTATTTAATTGTTTTTTCGAGTAAAATGATAAGCCAGGTTGGGACTGTGCAGGAAGCATTCTCACCTGTTCATGCTTTAAATGTAAGACAGTAAGGATGGTAAAACAGGCTTCTTGTAAATATCTATGCTTGTACATTATTTGCGAGTGCCTTCATTTTCCTTAGCAAGCTATGGTCAGGCTATCGACAGAAACGCGAAAAGCATGCAATATTTCGTGAGAAAGTTTCCTTTCACAGTTCTTAAGTATGCTTTTTTCTTTTCTCCTCTCCCTCCCCTGCTCCTTGGACGCCGATAGATGTCGAATGCACCGGCGACTTTGACTGTCCGCGCGAGAAGGCATGCGTCAATCTGGAATGCGTCGATCCTTGCAAACTGCGTGGAGCCTGCGGAGACGGCGCCATATGTCGGGCAGCTCTACACCGTGCTAGATGTTCGTGTCCTCAGTGTCATACGGGGTCGCCAAACACGGCGTGCGTGCCCGATCCCCAGTGTCTGGCGACCCAGCCGCGGCCGGTAGATCCGAATAACGCGTGCCACGACAACAACCAGTGTCCTTCGCAGCTGGAATGCGACTCGGCGACAGGGGAGTGTCGAGATCCTTGCAAGAGGATCGCAGCTAACTGCCGAGGGAACAAGAAGTGCGTGGTCCGCCAGCACAGGCCGGTGTGCGTCTGCAAGTCTGGGTTCATCCTGAACGAGCTCGGCGAGCTGACGTGCGCCCCTAACAACGTCGAATGCTTGAGAGACGAGCAATGCGGCTCCAACATGGCCTGCGTCAACGGCGAATGCCGCAACCCTTGCAACGAGCCCAACTCTGCGCCCTGCCCCACCGGCAAGACGTGCGAAGTGCTGGACCACAAGCGAATATGCATATGCATCGAAGACTGTTACCCCTCGGTCTCCATATGTTTAAGGGACACGGGATGCCCCGCTAACTTAGCCTGCCGCAACTTCAAATGCGTGGACCCTTGCGTCAACGCGAGCTGCACAGCAGACGTCCCATGTTACGTTGAAGAGCACAAGCCGATCTGCAAATTCTGCCCCACAGGGTTTATGCCTGATTCGAAATATGGATGTCTCAAAGGTAAAATTGCAACATGGATATCCGTATATGGTGGCTTGTGCGATAATTGTATACTCCGTAATTAGATCTATTACTATCTTATTTTCATTTTTTCATTGGAAATCAAAACAATCTAATGATTATCTTCATATTCCAGGTTATTAAAAATGTAGAACTACGCATAACGTCTTCAAATGGAACCGCATTGAATTTCAGATATCTGCCCCACTTCCTCTTAAACAACCAAAAAAAAAAAAACAACAACAACTTTTTCTTTTCTTCATTTCATATTATTTACGATTATGATACTATGCTTACGAATAATTTATACCTATGTAGACATATTTACATGACTAAATCGGTGTCGGGACTATGTATGTGTACATATGTATTTTATTATATTATTTTTATGTGTATTTGTATTGTATTATATATATATTAATTACAATGTTATGAATATATTATATTATTCACAGCAAATCAGACGATACTCTCTCTGAGGATCGGTATGGAGAGACTGGAGTCAGCATAACAAGCACATGCACTACTCCTAGTACATACTACTGCATCTTCTGTCCTACAAATCGATCCACAATATCATCATATATATATAAAACATCATAAAATAAATTTTATAATACAATCCATCATAATAATAATAAATAACACTTATTATAAAATTTATTCCAATTTATATACATGATATTATTGTGTGATTGATTTAAATACATACATGTAGAAACGGTGGTTGGGTAACTTGGTTTCATACTAATATTCCTTATTTAAATATTTGTTTAAATTTTATTTTGACTAATACATTTGTTTTTGACTTTATGCACCTTTTATTTTATTAATATTTTGTGGAATTTTTAATAATGTTTGCTTTATATTTGCCATATGTTTTTTAAATTTATTACATTTTATAATGAGATATTATGAATTATTTATTTATATATATATATTTTTTCTGTAAATATTCCTGTGTATATTGATCGTAATGTCGTATGCAGATGTCGATTGTACGTCGCACGACCAATGCGGAATCCAACAAGCATGTATTGGCGGAAGGTGTCAGAATCCTTGTACAGTCGCCAGTCCCTGTTCGTCTCAGCAGGATTGCCAAGTCAAAGATCATCAGCCCATATGTATCAAAGGTTGCTAATATAATATTTTGCATAAACTCAACGTAACGTAACGTCAAATGTATGATTTTCCGAGTGTATATAATTTTGTATATATATATTTATCATTTTGCACTGATTCTCTCCACATAAACTAACTGTTGTAATTTATTGTTTCCGTTATCAACTCTGTGATTTTTTTCAGTTTGTCAATGTCAATCGGCTATAGACTGTAGGCCTAATTACAAGTGCGATGGATGCCATTGCATCCCAGGTATGTATCCTTATTAATTGTAAATAGCTCACGATACATCTATGTATATATAAATATTAGATTAATCCCACATATTAATATTGTTTAAAAAAAAAATGGGGTGAATCAAATAATGACGTATTATTGTAGAATTATCTCTATTATCTATGTTTTGTTTTGAATCCCATATGTCATGGTGTCTCAAAAACAACCGCGTCATCCGAAGGGGGTATCTCAGATACCCCAAGCATTTCAAGTACCCCAACATTTTTTTAAATGGATTATATGCTCCATAATTTAATTGATTTTTTACTAATATGAGTCTCGTTTCACTCGCACTTGGCACATCGTACCGAATGCGAGCGAGAAAAAATATCGCGCACGTGGTAACATCAGCAAATATAGTTTTATTTTAGACAAATATTAAAAGAGTTATTCGAGAAAAATCAAAAACTTGGGGTGCCTAATATTATTTTAAATATTTTAGACGTAAATTGCGAGAAATAAAAACGTTAAAGCGGATATTTAATGTCCAAATGTATGGTCAACCCGAATCAAATATGCTTAGAAATGTTCAATACTGACAAAAGACTTTCGGAGAGTCGAAAACGAATCAAAAAGTTTGAAAAAGTCATGCAGACGCCTTCTATCTCATCAAGAAGGCGTTAAAGAAATAAAAACAAATCTTCTTTATATAGAAAATGAACGAAAAAATCCTTTAGAATTGTCTTAAATGATGCCAAGAATTTTTCTAGCTATTGTAGCCTCAATTGTTTTTTTTTTGTCATGTTTCAACCTCCGAATTCGTCGAAAATTCATCGCAAGAAATCACTCTGACTCTAGATAGAAACAGAATCGGTAGATCTTACAAGATACAAATGTCATAAATGGTTAGAGAATCATCTTATATTCCATTGCATATATCAATTCTAGAGAATAGTGCTAGACCCATAGAACACAGATGAGAATATTATAAAGAAAATCATTTTCTTGCGCCAAATGTGAGGACAGGTGCTCTCAGAAACTCTCCGATAACCAGAGCTATTACTCTGCTCATCTTTTATATGAGATTTTAAAATTATTTTCTTCTCTTTATCGTTATCCCTGTGTAAAGGTTCGAAATATGGAGTCATAAATTCAGAAAAAACAGGAGGGTTCCTCCATTCGACCATGGCGAGCCTTTTCTCTCATCGGTAAATGAAATGCAAAGTTTAGAGAACACACATCGAGTCATTTATTAAAAAAAACAACAATTTAAATGACATTAAGGTTATGTCAACGCAATATTTACACATTTTTATACCGACGGTATAATTTCCGAAAAATGGTTGATCGGTCGTCCGTCGATGGTCGAAATAATACGGGGTCGATGAGGATTGCCACGGGGAAGACGACAGGAAATATCCAGAGTCGTCATGGTGGCTTCCGGATCTAGTACGCGGTCAATGGCGGCTACATTTTACCGGAGAGAAGTGCAGGAACGTCTTAACGTGTACGTAACGTAACCGGGGGCAGAGTGACAGGGGTTGACCGCCTACGGGACGCTTTGACATAATGGCGCTAGTGATCATCGATGATCCCACTAGATCCCGCTAGGGAGCTTTAAATCAATTAAAAAATAACAATACAGTGGAACCCCCTATTAAACTACTCCGAATAACGCGATGGATTGAAATATTCGCCGCCTATACCTCAACCTGCGCGGTCGCATTCACGCCGACGTTCGACGAATACATACACACAGCCGGGCGGCCGTCTGTGCGTTGCATACAGTCAAACGTTGGCTAGCGTCTGTGTATTCGACACGCGCCAGACTATACCCCCAATAACACGACTTCAATTTACGCGGTCCTGATTTTACTGTTAGTGGGGGTTTAACTGTACAAGTCAACAAAATCTGTTAATATTTGATTCGCCCTCGTTTTCTCATTTAGCATTTTTTTTTGTTCATTTATAATTTTATCTAAAAAATGATTTGTATTTAATAATAATTTATATATGTTTTCCAATCATCAGATGAACAATATAAAGTGCCTGGGCCGAACTGCGATCATTGTCCACCGGGGATACCCTGCGATCCATTCTCCGGAGCCTGCATGCAAGGTAAGAATTTAATAAGTCAATGTACTAATGCATTTAATTACCAAAAAAAATATTTTTTTTAAAAAAAAATAATATATTAATTTATTACCACGATTAATGATAAATGATCGACGATGATGATCGCATATTTTTATTGTGAATGCACATCTTCGTTCATTATTTATGATATTTTATTATTATTGAATATTCCACCGATACGTGCGTTTGGAATGTTCGCATTATATTTATATACGAATATAATATAAAGTGTGTTGCTGTCTTTGCCATATAGTATTATGACTATATAAATCATAACTATACTGTAAGAGCTGGTGTCACGAGGCCGACTACTGAGACTCGCCAGCCAACTAACAGAAATCCCGATTCTGGAGCCATCTTGCTTGCAGTCCCTCAGTCCTTCGATCGATTACTTGCTGGATCGGACTGATCTTCCAGTGTGACGGAAAACCAGTTTTTATCATCCAACATTGAACAAAACAACTCTCAATGTACATTCTTGTCGCTTTCTCGCTTGTTCTATCCGATTCTACACATTTATATGAAAAAAAATCTTTAGATAAATATATACATGCATACCATATACATACTATGCATATACACTCAAATACATACTTAGAATACATCAACCAATACTTCTCTATACTTGGTAGCACTGAGTAAATCACTAGTATTAACAACCAAATTTTTCCATATCTAATTTATGCCGTAATATTGTATATATATATATATAGTATAATATATATCGATAGCTTTATAATGAATATAACAGCATGTTATACCTATTTGTATATTTATGTAATATATTTATTTTACTAATTGTATCTGTATAGGGTTTGGTTACGTTATAATAATGCATGATGTATCTTAGTACAAATTATTAATATTGATAGTATGTAATAGCAATCGATTAACATTTATCGTTTATTATTCTTTGACAATTCTAACAGATCAACAGACCACGCAAACTCCATTAACCGACGTAATTGGCACTGTCAGCTCTAACAACTTGACTAATACCGATTTTAATACAGAGACTAACGATTTTACTATGTCATATACGGAAAAAACCACTGATGTTACGTCAGTTACGCGATTCCCTACCACAACCGACGATTCTATCACCGCTAGTGAAACTGAATCGTCCGGCGGCTACGACGATGATTATCTCGATTTTACGACAACGGAAAATCATCAAGACGGTTTCTTAAACTTAGATATTAATCGTGAACCTCCGAAAAAACCATTGAATAAATCAACCACTGAAAAATATATATCTACGACGGATTCTGACGAGTTCAGCACCGATCGCACTGATATAACGATTGATTCTTTCTCTAGAGAGCTCACCGGTATCGATTCTACTAAGCCTTATAACGCAGCCGTAACAACGAACCCTCCCAATACCGAAACCATGGATACCACGGTGTCAAACGATGATTATATCAATTCTGAAACGAGTCAATACAATCGTATCACGACAGTCTACGATAAAGATTCAGCTACGACTACTGAATCAATCACTAAACATTCAACCGAAGACGATAATATTTTCACTACTGATTCGTACGATTCAAATGAAAATACGACGCGTCCAAACGAAGATGATTTCATTAAAAATAATATAAAAGATTTAAAACACATATTTGATCCATCGACGGATGATACGCAACCTATTGATATAGATGTTCGTAATCCGATGATTGATACAACTACTGCTGTTGATAAAAATCAATTTACAAAAACCACAGTTCCCGATTTGGATGAAACGGTTTATACCACGCGTTATATATACACAACAAAAGAACAGATTAGTACTGATTCAATAACTACACAAGACGAAGATGTCAAATCAACCGTCGATAAGTTGTTAACTACAGAGACGCCGTTATCAACAACAGTTCGGTTAAACACTGAAGGCGAAACTGTACCGAGTACCGCATTCAATGTAAATACACAAACAACTAAGATCAAAACGGATGTTGACGATGTAATATCTACCACAGATCGGTCGATGATTACGGAAATCAGTACTCAAACGTCTGTTGATATTGATACTACAACTCAATCTAAAATGGAAATCAGTACTAAATCAGTTAATGGTGAAAAATCAACGATTAATCAAGAATTCACTACTAATACTGCCAGAGAACATTTTGAAACTGTGACGAGTACTGAATCTACCAAAAGCACTCAAACAAATATTGATGATAGAATATCTACTACTGATGTTCCACGTTCGACCAATATCGGGTCGATTACAACGAAAATGAGTACTGAAATTGATAAAGATAATAAATCAACGATTGATAAAGAATTCACTACGGAATCCCTACACCCAACTGCACAGTCAAATACGGCTAGGGATAAAATCGAAACTGTAACTAGCACTGATTTCAGTGAAAGCACTCAAACAAACAATATAAAAATTGATTTAGATACGGGAATATCTACTACAGAATTTCCATATTCCACAAATATTCAGTCGATTACAACGAAGATGAGTAGTGAATCAGATACAGATAATAAAGAATTCACTACAAAATATCCACATTCAACAACTGTTCAATCAAGTACTAGTAAAGATAATGACGAAACAGTTACGAGTACTGAATTTAGTCAAAGCACTCAAACAAATAAAATCGAAGATGATATTGAACAACGAATATCTACAACAGATATTTCGCATTCAACAAATGTTCCTTCGATTACAACAGAAACCAGTATTGAACCAGATAAAGATGGCAAATCAACAATTGATAAAGCACCCTCTCACCGAATTTTACCCACAACTGTTCAATCAAGCACTAGTATGATAAAGTCGAAGTCAGTTTACGAGCAATTTAAACGAATAAGCAGCACTCAAACGGATAAAATCAAAAATGATATTGAACAACGAATATCTACAACAGATATTTCGCATTCAACAAATGTTCCTTCGATTACAACAGTAACCAGTATTGAACCAGATAAAGATGGTAAATCAACAATTGATAAAGAATTCTCTACAGAATCTCCTTACTCCACAACTGTTCAATCAAGTACTAGTAAGGATAAAGTCGAAACAGTTACGAGTACTAAATTTATTCACAGCACTCAAACGGATAAAATCAAAACTGATATTGAACAACAAATATCAACAACAGATATTTCGCATTCAATAAATGTTCCTTCGATTACAACAGAAACCAGTATTGAACCAGATAAAGATGGTAAATCAACAATCGATAAAGAATTCTCTACAGAATTTCCTTACTCCACAACTGTTCAAGCAAGTACTAATAAAGATAAAGTCGAAACAGTTACGAGTACTGAAATTAGTCACAGCACTCAAACGGATAAAATCAAAACTGATATTGAACAACAACATTCAATAACAGATTTTTTTCATGATTCGACAATTCATTCCATTAAGCACGACAATAACAATAATGAACCCGATAAAGATGGTAAATCAACAATCGATAAAGAATTTCATTTGAATCTCCTCATTCCACAACCGTTCAATCAAGTAATTAGTAAGAATAATGTCGAAACAAAGTTACGATACTGAATCGGTCAAAAGCACTCAAACGGATAAAATCAAAACTGATAAACAAATATCAACAACAGATATTCGCATTCAACAAATGTTCGATTACAACAGAAACCAGTATTGAACCAGATAAAGATAGCAAATCAACAATTGATAAAGAATTCTCTACGGAATCTCCTTACTCCACAACTGTTCAATCAAGTACTAGTAAGGATAAAGTCGAAACAGTTACGAGTACTGAATTTAGTCACAGCACTCAAACGGATAAAATCAAAACTAATATTGAACAACAAATATCTACAACAAATTTTTCACATTCGACAATTATTCCATTAAGTACGACAATAACAAGTACTGAACCCGATAAAGATGGTAAATCAACAATCGATAAAGAATTCTCTACGGAATCTCCTTACTCCACAACTGTTCAATCAAGTACTAGTAAGAATAATGTCGAAACAGTTACGAGTACTGAATTTAGTCAAAGCACTCAAACGGATAAAATCAAAACTGATATTGAACAACAAATATCAACAACAGATATTTCGCATTCAACAAATGTTCCTTCGATTACAACAGAAACCAGTATTGAACCAGATAAAGATAGCAAATCAACAATTGATAAAGAATTCTCTACGGAATCTCCTTACTCCACAACTGTTCAATCAAGTACTAGTAAGGATAAAGTCGAAACAGTTACGAGTACTGAATTTAGTCACAGCACTCAAACGGATAAAATCAAAACTAATATTGAACAACAAATATCTACAACAGATTTTTCACATTCGACAATTATTCCATTAAGTACGACAATAACAAGTACTGAACCCGATAAAGATGGTAAATCAACAATCGATAAAGAATTCTCTACGGAATCTCCTTACTCCACAACTGTTCAACAAGTAATTAGTAAGAATAATGTCGAAACAGTTACGAGTACTGAATTTAGTCAAAGCACCTAAACGGATAAAACGTTCCGATATTTAAACACAAATATCAACAACAGATATTTCGCATTCAACAAATGTTCCTTCGATTACAACAGAAACCAGTATTGAACCAGATAAAGATGGTAAATCAACAATTGATAAAGAATTCTCTACAGAATCTCCTTACTTTACAATTGTCCAATCAAGTACGGATAGGGATTATACGAAAACAGTAGCAAATACTGATTTTAGTGAAAGCACTCAAACTAACAATGTCAAAACTGATCTTGATCATCAAATATCTACAACGGATTTTTCACAGACGACATACGTTCCGTCGATTACAACAAAAAGTAGTACTCAATCAGTTAAAGTTGATAAATCAACAACTGATGAAGAATTTACTAGAGATTTAACGACAGAACCAACATACCCGATAACTGTTCAAATAAAGAGTACAGATTATAACGAAGGTACTCAAACAAATAAAATAAAATCTGATCTCGATGGGAAAATATCTACTACAGATATACCACATTCAACGAATAAAGAGTCGATTACAACGAAAATGAGTATCGAATCAAATAAATATGTTACATCTACGACTGACGCGAAATTCACAACGGAATCTCCATACTTAACAACTGTTCATGTAAATACTGGAAGTGATAATATTGAAAAAATACCTACTTCAGATATTCCACATTCGACAAGAATAGAGTCGATTACAATGAAAACGAATACCGAATCTGATAAAGGTAATAAATCAACGATCGATGAAGAATTTACCCAGGACCCTAATTACTCAACTACTGTTCAAGTCAACACCGGAAGGAATACTATTGAAACTGTAACGAGTGCCGATTTTAGTGAAAGCACTCAAACAAATACTGTTAAATCCGATTTCGATGAAAGGATAACAACAACAGATGTTAAATATTTGACAAATATTCCGCCGATTACATCGAAACCGAGTACTGAATCAGATAATGTCGCTAAATCAACAATAGATAAAGAATTGAATACAGAATCTCCATACTCTACTACTGTTCAATTAAATACTGGAAAATATAATACTGAAACTGTGACGAGTACTGATACTAGTGATAGTAGTACTCAAACAAATACTATTAAATCTGATCACGATGAAAAAATATCTACTACAGAGTCTATTACAACAAAAATGAGTACTGAATTTGATCAAGATAATAAATCAACGATTGATAAAGAATTGGTAACAAAACCTCCAACTGTTTTCTTGAGTACGACTGAAGATGAAACTGAAACAAGTACTGATTATAGTGATAGCACTCAAACTAATAAAATAAAAACTGATGTTGATGAAAGAATATCTACAACAGATTATCAACATTCGACAATTATTCCATCAATCACAACAAAAATGAGTACTGAACTAGATAAAGATGTCAAATCGACTATTGATAAAGAATTCTCTACAGAATCTCCCTACTCTACAATTCCCCAATCAAGTACTGAATGGGATTATACTAAAACAGAAACAAATACTGATTTTAGCGAAAGCACTCAAACTAATAATGTCAAAACTGATATTGATCATCAAATATCTACAACAGATTTTTCACAGACGACAAACGTTCCGCCGATTACAACAAAAAGTAGTACTCAATTAGATAAAGTTGATAAATCAACAACTGATGAAGAATTCAGATCGACTATTGATAAACAGTTCACTACAGAATCTCCATACTCTACAATCATTCAAACAAATACCTATAAGGATAATATTGATCTAACAACAAGTACTGATTTTAGTAAAAGTACACAAGCAAATCAAATTATTACAAGTACTCAGCCAAATGAAGTTGATACAGTAACGAGTACTGATTTTAGTGCAAATACTCAACCAACCAAAATAATAAGTGATATTGACGTACGAACTACTACAACAAAAGCAAAAACTGAACAAGATGAAGATGGCAAGTCCACAATTGATAAAGATTCCACCACAGAATCCTCACATTTAACAACTGTACATTCGAATACAGCAAGAGATAATATTGAAACTGTAACAAGTACTGATTTTAGTAAAACCACTCAAACAAATAAAATAAACGCTGATGAAAAAATATACACCACGGATTTACCACAATCTATTGATAAACAGACAACGAAGATTAATACTGAATCAGATGAAGTTGGCAAATCAACAACAGCCCAGTTAAACACCGATGCTGATACCATTACAAGTACTGATTTTAGTCAAATTTTGATTGATAAAGAAAAATCTACTACAGATTATAAATTATACACAGATGAAATGAGTACTGTACCAAATGTCGATGAAAAAATAAAGATTGATAGTTCTATTAAAAGTTTACTTACTACAAGTACTGATAGAAATACAGATAACCAAATAAGTACAGATTCCATCGACAGAACAACTACTGATTTACATCCTTCCACAAATAATCTGTTGAATACAACTGAAATGAGTACTGAATCAAATGAAAATGGAAAATCAACCGTCAATAAAGTATCTACTACCGAATCTCCATATTCTATAACAAGCACTGGAAGGGATATTGATACTGTAACAAGAAATGATTTTACTCACAGTGATGTGAATATTGATGACAGAACGTCTACTACAGATAATTCTTATACATCAAATATTCGTTTAGATACTACAGAAATAAGTACAGAATCAAATGAAAATACTGTAACCAATTTCCCAACGAAAACGACAACAAAAGAAATTAGCACAAAGTCTCCGTATACTTCATCTACTCAATCCAGTACTGAAATTAATTATTTGAACAAAGAAACGAGCACGGATTTGAATGAAAGTACTTTTGAAACTAAATCTACAACAGATTCGTATAATAAAAATACTGAAATTGGCACTACGAGTTCTTTTACGAACACTGATCAAGATGTTCAGTTTAAGGAAACAAGCACGAAAGCTGTTGAAGAAGGCAGATCAACAATGACTGATTTCGGAGAAGATTTGTATACAACCAAGCTGAAAACGGACCGTGTTGTAACAATCACTACTGAATATTCTACGTTCTCTACAAGTCAAATGAGCACTGATCAAGATTTCTCGAATAAAGAAACTAGTACTCAGTCAAATGAAGATACTTCTACTACTGATATTCAAATAAAAGATTATTCTCCTAATTTTAAAGATTCTAATGAATACAGTACACAAAATTACCTTACCGAAAGTACTCTAATGGATACTGATTTAACAAATAAAGAAAGTACTACAAAGAATCTGGATAATTACGATAAAACGATGTTTACTACTGATTTTCCAGATACTGGTGTAAAAATCAGTAGTACCAATGCATTTACAATGAACACGGATTCTGCAAGTAAAAATACTTACAGTACAGTTACAGATGAAATACCATCCACTACTGGATTTACTCATTCCCCGATTGATATTTCAAATGAAGAAAAATATACCACAGAAAAAATATATACAAAATCCAGCACAATTATTAACGATATAAATACTGATATTCCTCATACCTCAAGTATTCAAACGACTACCATGCAAGAATCTAGAAATGATTTCACTACACTAAGTACAGATGATGAAACATCTACTAAAACTAGTGATATTAATTCAAGAACAACTGATTCTAATGAAACTACTCATACAACGAACATCAATGCGGAACATGTAACGAGTGCTTCTAAAATTCCTGATTTATCTACTGTTGAAATAAAGGATGATTTCACAACTAGTGAAATAAGTACTGAAGATAATGAAAATAGAGAATCTAGTACTGATCCTAGTCAAAATTTATATACGACTACAATGAAAGTAGATGAAGGGTCATATACTACCAGCTACTCAAAAGTGAACACTGATCAAGTGATACTCAATAGAGAAAATGACACCCAAGGAATAATTAATATTCCAATAATTAAAAATCAGACTGATTTTGCTACAACATTTACTCAAAGCGTAACACAATCCACTAAAGTTTATACTATCAGTGAGCCTTCTGATAAAGTCACAATTATCCCTGTGTATAGTGAAACAGTAAGTACTGACGGTAAAAGCAGTATTACTACAAACTTGCCTGTTACAATAGGATTTACTCATACCACGAATGTAAACGATTTTCAAAATAACGAACAAACAACGAAAACGAATGTAGTATCGACTACCGAAAGCTCTAGTACGATTATTAATGGAGATTTAGAAAATATCAGTACTCAATCAAGTGAAGGAGAGAGATCGACTGTTGTTGATTTAAATAAGAATAGAGATACGACAAAAATGAAATCTGATGAAACTACAATTGGTACTAATACTCCTGATCGATTTACGACAATCAAAGACGTAACATCAGCAGTTACTGATAAATCAGTAACTGATTTTAATGATACGACACAAAAATCCGATTATTCCACAACATATATTAAAAATAATGAAACCAGTACTAAACCATACGAATCCACGTTAACTACCCGTCCAAAATCAGTTGACGAAACAACCATAATTGATTTATCAGATCTTACTACTCACAGAATATCAACAGTTGCTGGCATTACTAAAAACACAGATGTTTACGAAACAACATTTTTAAATACCGATTCAATTAAAATAGTAACAACCACTCAGAAATATGCTATTGATAAAGCACCAACCACTGATCAATCGGACGTTGGTACTATCAACACGGATGACGATATTACGACATTTACGACGAGCCATCCTGTTACTTCGTTTACCCAACGGGATAAAGATATCACTCAAGCCGTTGGCGAAGCGAGATCAACTATTACTGATATCACTAGCGATATCTATTCCACTGATTATGATGAACGTTTCAATGATTCTTCGTTAACACCAGTGTATGGAGATTCAACGATTACTGACAAATCTGTAAATGATTCTAAAGTTACGTCAGTGTCTCAAATTGACACTGAACACAGTACGATCACGACCGTAAACGATTTTAATAAAAGTGATACTGCTGTTTATGATCAACCAAGTACTACTACAGATAATATCAAAAATACTGGCATTTTAGATTTCATTAAAACGACTACATCATATTTAATCACGGATACTGAAAAATATACTGATGTTACTATCACTGATATGTCAACTAATTTGACTAGCCCGTCTACTATTAGTTACAAGAGTCCGACAACCACAGTTATGGATGACGTTTTTACAACCACTGAATCTGTAATTGATACTCAATATACTAAATCTGAAGAAATAAGTACTCAAACGACTACTGCTGCAGAAGAAGATGTCTCATTTGACATGAGCGGTACTAATGATGTGTTTGGTAGCTCAGAAAATCCGTTGTATACAACGACAACAACAACAAATGATGTTACGACTGATTTATTTAGATCAACCGATGATCAAATCAATTCTTCAACAATGTCGCATACGGAAATGCGTAAGGATGATAATTTTACACAGATCAGTACACCGAGTCGAATGGAGAATGTTACTAAGAGTATGGACGATATGAGTTTTGACAAAGATAGATATAATACAACTAAATCAACCACTGATTTACCTAAGATCAGTATGACGGAATCAGAGTTGAATGACGACGATGATTTCACAACGAAAATGAGCACAGATTTAGAAACCCTTATCAATAACTTGGATCAACCATCAACCAGTGTTGAGAAAAATCTAAAACGCGATAACGATACTGATGTTACGACTAACATCTATTCAACTAATTATACGACCGTCGAATTCAATCATCAAGATGATTCGTTGTCGACAACCGTGCAAAATCAAATGTCATCCAATTACGACACGACCACGGAAAATAAAGAATTCTCAACGCAGTTCAGTGTTTATGAAAATATATACACTGGAGGAGTTACTAAATTTAACACTGATACCACAAAGCCGATCAGGGAATTCACCGAGTATGAACATAAGGATGTTACATACATGATGACTTCTACGGGGAAGTTCGTCGATATAACCACTGATATGAATGTAGATATAACCACTGATCATAGATTCAGTACTGCGCCTTCCGAAATAATGAATCGATTCGATAATACGACTGGCGAAGATTTGACCACGATCACTGCTTTACCGTTGACCAGTGAGCCTGGTGATCTGATGCCAGAATCAACGACCAATATCGACCAGAACAAGTTCACCGCGTCGAGTGAATCGGTCGATATTAACGAATATACGACTATTGTAAATAACGACACAGCGACCCCAATAACGACTGACTTTACGGGCGAAACCACTGACTCTAGCGACACGACCCCGTTCCTAATTGCGGACGAAACCACCGCTACCGATAGAGCACTGACACAGTCTACTAATTCACTGACTAACCAACAATGTGTGGCTGATGCCGATTGTCCACCATCTGAGGCCTGCTACTCAGGGGTTTGCGAAAATCCTTGCGTGAAGCAGTCGGAAGAGTGTGCGAGCAATGCCATTTGTTTGGTCTCTAATCACACATTGGTATGCAAGTGTCCTAACAGTGTAATCGGGGATATCCAGACGGATTGCCGAAGAGGTATAACAAGCTATTATTAATTGTAATATACACATATTGGTTATTAGTGTTAAATTATTAAATCATTCAGCGGTTAATTGATATTTTTTTAATTATTAATTAAAGTAAATAATCGCGGAACATCCTATACTTTGAATAGAGCGCGGACGCGTGCTCGCACGACAACGCCCCGAGGCAGACTGAGCATAATCGCATATGATTACGTATTTATATAGCGTAATTTTGTTAATATTATTCTCTGAATGATTTATTATATTTATTTATATAAATATCTAACTTTGTAAATATGTTGAATGTGCTTGAAAAAAAGTTATCTAAATTTTCTTAATACACAATCACTGTTATAGTACATCACATTAAATCACACATGTAAATATATATTTGTTTACGATTCAAGAGATTTTAGTAGCGATTATAGGACGTCACACGGATGAGCAGTACATCGGCAATTATTCTTACAATGGCACCACGATTTTTTATTATTTTGTACATATTATAAATATGTGAATTAATGTTTAAATATCGTATATTAATCTATAACTTTTATTTAACATGTAATATAAATTAACAACATTAAAATATTGTAACATAGAACCGCCAGTCTCCAAATCGAAAGCGCCATGTGAGTCAGACTCGGATTGTATCGATACTGAGGTCTGTTATAAGGGATTTTGTCAGAACCCTTGCGATTTTAAGGATGTATGTGGAGTCGATGCGAAGTGCCATGCGAAGATGCACAGACCCATATGCACCTGTCCCAAGGATTACGACGGAAATCCGGCCGTTAAGTGTTCACCTCACTCCAAACGTAAGACTACTAATGATATTAATTGAAATTAATAGCTAACTGATAATCATTTTAATAATTTCGGATAATGGAATTGAAATTTTGTATATATCTGATTTTTTTTTGTATATAAAATACCTGCTTTTGTATGATATTTTTTTCGTTTATCACAAAATTTCTGTAAATACAAGAAAAATATTTTTTGGATTTTGTATAGTGAGTTGCGAATCCAATGACGACTGCCAACTTACGGAAGCGTGCATCAACCGTGCGTGCCAACGTCCTTGCGATATTCACAACCCGTGTGCACATAATGCAATTTGTATAAACACAAACCATGGTTCAGACTGCAGTTGCCCTGAAGGCTTTCAGGGCAACGGATATATCGGCTGTGTCCCAGGTAATACCCTCAAACCACTCAACAGCACACCTGTTAATAGTTGCACGATTAATGTTAACGTTTCCTTCAATCCCCATAGTCATCAGGCAAGATTCTGTTTGTCAATATAATGAAGATTGTCCTCCTGAGTTGTTATGCGATCGTTTGAACCGGGTATGTATAAATCCGTGTCAAGAAGACTCCTGCGGCGAAAATGCAGATTGTCTCCCAGCAAACCACGGAATCGAATGCAAGTGCTATCCGAATCACGTCGGAAATCCATACGTATACTGCTCTAAAGGTAAGATAACGATAATCATCATCATATCAAATCATCAGAGTGTTAATATCGAATCATTTATTTAGTGCAAGGCTGCAAATCTAACAACGAATGCCCCACTTCGGAAGCGTGCATCAACGCCAAATGTTCTTCTCCGTGTCGCTGCGGACAGAACGCCATCTGCGATGTCTTAGATCATATACCTCATTGCAAATGCTTGCCAGGATACACAGGAGATCCAAAACGCGGCTGCAAACGACCTGATAATCTATGCGTGCCAAATCCTTGCGGAATCAACGCCATGTGCGAAATCGACGACGGCAATCCAATCTGTTTCTGTCCCAAGGGATTGACCGGAAATCCGTTCAAGAATTGCAGTATGCATTTGATTCCATTCAAATAAATGTTATATTTTTCATTATATTACTATTGTATTATTATTATTTTACAGTACCAGAGGGCGATGAATGCAGTCCAAACCCATGCGGACCCAACTCCGGATGCAGATCCATAAACAACAAAGCCATATGCTTCTGTTTGCCGGAATACGATGGAAATCCACCGAAAGTCCAATGCAAACTGCCGCAGAATCCTTGCGATCCATCCCCTTGCGGACCCAACACTCAATGCTCCCTCTTTAACGGTTTCGCCAAATGCACATGCCTCTTCGGATACCTAGAAAGTCCAAACACGATCCGCGGCTGCGTCGAATTGAAGAACCCTTGCGAACCGAATCCGTGCGGACTCGGCGCGCATTGCGATCCTTCGAGAGAACCTGTCTGCTTCTGCAGAGAGCCAACGATCGGAAATCCTTTCAAGAGCTGCTCGGAACCGGTAGTCGCTGTCGTTTTATGCCAACCGGGACCTTGCGGTCTCAATGCGGATTGCTACGTC
This sequence comes from Philopotamus ludificatus, assembly GCA_022495035.1. NCBI lineage: Eukaryota > Metazoa > Arthropoda > Insecta > Trichoptera > Philopotamidae > Philopotamus > Philopotamus ludificatus. The sequence goes on along the minus strand of JAGXCT010037271.1, from coordinate 64,354 downwards.
ACCGATAACAGAGAAAAATGCTTCTGCAAGCAGGGCTTCATCGGCGACCCGTACTCCACGTGCAGACTTCAACCGAACAATCCGTGCCATCCCAATCCATGCGGCACCAACGCCATATGCCAACTCGATCAATCCGGTCAGCCCCAATGCGTCTGCCCCCAGGGTACCACAGGTAATCCAATCGCACCAGACGGATGTCAACATTACGAATGCAGAGTCGACGACGACTGCCCCAACGACAAAGCCTGCATCGGCTATAGATGCAGAGATCCGTGTCCAGGCTCGTGCGGCCTCAACTCCTTGTGCCGCGTCGATAAACACCATCCCATCTGCTCGTGCTTGAATGACTACATGGGAAATCCGATTATCAACTGCTATCGCATACCAGAAATAAGAAACCCATGCATGCCGTCTTCGTGCGGCCTCAACACGTTGTGCCATGTCTCGAACGGCAGAGCCGTCTGCACGTGCCTGCCGGAGTTCACCGGAAATCCGAAAACCGGATGCAAATCCGAATGTGTCATAAATTCAGACTGTCCATTAGATAAGGCTTGCAACGATCGACGATGCATCAATCCGTGCGCGGACGAGTCGGTCTGCGGAATTCAAGCACTGTGTCTAGTCAGCGATCACACAGCCTCGTGCGTATGTCCAGATGGCTTCTTTGGTGATCCACTCTTTATGTGCATGAGAATTCGTAAGTACACCATTCTACATTTCGCGTATCAATGATTCATATGTGTTTAATTGCAATGTAATTTCAGCAATTATATCGCCGTTGGAGAATACAACCCAGTTGTGCAATCCATCGCCGTGCAATTCTGACGTCAGTTGCAATGCGTTCGGCAACAACATTGCCGTGTGCGACGAATGCTACGGCAACACCATCAATCCAAACTGCAATCCGGAATGTTTATTGAACTCCGATTGCCCGTTCGACAAGTCTTGTACCAACGGAAGATGTATAGACCCGTGCCCAGGTGCTTGCGGTATCAACGCACTGTGCGGAACCTACAACCACAATCCGATTTGCAGCTGTCCTCAGGGATTAGCTGGAAATCCATACGAACATTGCTCCACTCCTATAACATGTAAATATCATTTGATTTTGTTTTTATTCGTTTGTATATATTTTATTTATTTGTTTATCTCGATCAACAGATCCAGTTGAAAAACAATTGAGTTGCGATGATACACCGTGCGGAATCAACACTGAGTGCAGAGAAAAAAATGGTATACTCGGCTGCGTTTGCAAAGCCGGATTTTATGGAGATCCACTAGTTGCGTGCAGACCGGAATGCGTCCAAAACTCAGATTGTCCTCTCACCAAGGCTTGCATCAACAACAAATGCGACGATCCGTGCGTCAGAGTATGCGGCATCGACGCCAAATGCGAAACAGTCAATCACCATCCGGTGTGTTATTGCCCGGAAGGATATTCTGGCGATGCGTTCGTATATTGTCAAAAGTTTACGCCATCTCTCGAATACTTGCCGAGGAATCCTTGCGATCCATCGCCGTGCGGTCCATTCAGTAGATGCTTGATTTCTAGTCAAGGATACGCCACGTGCTCCTGTTTACCGGGATACCAAGGCGTGCCACCAGTCTGCCAACCTGAATGCATAGTCAGTTCCGAATGCGAACAAACTAAGTCTTGCATAAGTCAAAAGTGCCAAGATCCATGCCCGGGCAGCTGCGGCGCTGGCGCCCTATGCTTCGTCATCAATCACAACCCGATCTGCACGTGTCCTCCGGGCGAAGAAGGCGATCCGTTCGTGAAATGTTATCCGCCGGTTGAGAACAGACATCCGGAGAAGGAAAAACCGTGCTCGTTGGCGATATGCGGACCGAATTCCATATGCCAAGTAAAACAGGGTCATCCGGTATGTTCATGTTTAGACAACTTCATGGGCACTCCTCCATATTGCCGTCCGGAATGTACGATAAGCCAAGAATGTCCCAGAGACAAAGCGTGCATAAACGACAAGTGTCAAAATCCGTGTCCTCACAGCTGCGGAGCAAATTCCAAATGCGACGTCATCAATCATACGCCGTTCTGCAGCTGTCATCCGGGATATCAAGGAGATGCTTTCATCGGATGCTCAATAATACCGGTCGGGCCTCCTCTCGTGAACGACCTCTGCAATCCATCGCCTTGCGGTGAAAATGCACAATGCACCGAAGTAAACGGCATGGCTCGATGCCATTGCATTCCTCCGAACATTGGAAATCCTTATGCCGGCGGTTGCAAGCCGGAATGTACTCTCAGCTCAGATTGTCCGAGTCATCTTACTTGCATATCGAAACACTGCAGAGATCCGTGCAGAGGACTGTGCGGCTCTAACGCCGAATGTGCCGTAACCAATCACATTCCAATATGCACGTGCCTGAACGGATTTTCAGGAGATCCATTCAACGGATGCAGAAGAAATGTAATAGAACGTAAGTGCATCTTAATTTATATTCAAATAAGTTTTGTTTTTCTTCCATCCCTTGTTCCAATTAAATTGGGTCAGGTTTCTTCACCTGCCATTCTTAGAACCTCTTAGGCTTATACAAGCAGAGTCAGCTCTCGCGGATCAATTCTTATTTTGCTGCCACCGTCAGTCTCTAATTCTTGCGTATACTTTACATTTTTATTGCGGATTTCAGCAAATCGACCCTTGAACGCATGCGATCAATCAACGTGTGGACCGAATAGCATCTGCCGAGTCGTCGGTGATATTGCAGTGTGCTCTTGTAAGCCCAATTTTATTGGAAGTCCTCCATCATGCCGACCAGAATGCGTCGTGAGCACAGAATGCAGTCAAGCGAAGGCTTGCATCAACAAGAAATGTCTAGATCCATGTCCAGGAACCTGCGGCTTCGGAGCCCGTTGTCAAGTCATTAACCACAATCCGATTTGCAGCTGTCCTTCTCATATGACAGGAGATCCATTCTTGCAATGCGAAGATAAACGTAAGATTTTTTAATGTATCACTAATAGTTTTATCCATAAATCTTATCTACGCTTACGTTTGAACCATGGTTACTTATTCAAGTGTTTAATGTATCGTTTTAATTCACAGCTAAAGACCTTGATATCATATATGATAAGCCATGTATGCCTTCACCATGTGGAGCCAACGCAGAATGCCGTGTGGTCGAGGGACATCCTCTGTGCGCTTGCGAGAGCCTCATGCTGGGTGCTCCACCATACTGCAGACCAGAGTGTCTCATCCACGAGGACTGTCCATCGATCTTAGCTTGCATAAATAAAAAATGTATAGATCCCTGCTCGGGAAGTTGTGGTTTTAACGCGGTGTGCTATGTGCAAAACCATCGTGCAATGTGCTCTTGCATGGATGGCCACGATGGCGATCCATTCTCCGGCTGTACTCCAGTTCAAAGTAAGTCATGCGACATGTCTTCATCATATTGGTGAGTAGGCTGTTTGACATCTTAAGTAATGTGTAATTTTTACAGTTTTGGGCGTAGTAGTAGACAATTGTGATTCATTGCTTTGTGGGTTGAATGCTTATTGTGATAAAAAGAATGGTGTTGGTTACTGTGCATGTAAATTCGATTATCATGGAGATCCCTACACTGCATGCCGTCCGGAATGTACTCTTAACACCGAATGTCCCAGAGAGAGAGCGTGCATCAACAACAGATGCCAGGATCCCTGCGAGGGAACCTGCGGAAGGGACGCTCTCTGCCGCGTAATCAATCATTCGCCGACGTGTTACTGTCCTCCGGAAACCCAAGGAAACCCACGTATTGCATGCCACTATACTAAAAATCCCAGTAAGATTCGGATCATTTATCAATCGATAGTCAATAACAATGTACTGTATTAAAATGCATGATCTAATTTTTTAGTTGACATAAACAAACAAAATCACAATCCCTGTAACCCATCGCCGTGTGGACCCTATAGCGTTTGTCAAATTGTAAGTGACCATCCGGTCTGTTCTTGTGCAGAAAGTTGCCATGGCAATCCACCGCATTGCCATCCGGAATGCCAAATAAACTCAGATTGCCCTCAAAACAAGGCATGCGTTAACCAACGCTGTCTTAATCCGTGTGTAGGACTGTGCGGATTAAATGCAGACTGCAAAATAATCAATCACAACCCAGTATGTCAATGCATTCGAAACCATTTCGGAAACCCTTACGATAGATGTAACAAAGACCAGCGTAAGAATCAATTTATTTAACTTAATGCCACAATTATCAATCACTGCTAAATCTGAGACGATTGTCATTTTCAGAATTGTCCATTGTCGTAAGCACAAATCCTTGCGTTAACCCTGTATGCGGTCCATATTCGGTTTGTAGACCGATCGGCAATCACCCTGCATGCTCATGCTTACCGAATCATTTAGGAAATCCGCCAAACTGCCGGCCGGAATGTAACATCAACGCCGAATGCCCAGCTAACCTAGCATGCGTTAACCAGAGATGTATAGACCCATGCCCCGGAACCTGTGGACTCAATTCTAACTGCATGGTCGCAATGCACTCCCCCATCTGCGATTGCACGCCAGGTTATGCTGGCGATCCATATGGGGGATGCGCTAAACACGTCTCCTGTAAGACACATCACATCATCCATCTAGATATATTGCATGGACTAATCCATATCTAACTCTCATCCCTCTTTCTCTCTAAGCATGTTCTTATAGAAACTTGTTGTTTTCAGCTACTGAAATACCTAGAAACCCTTGCAATCCGTCACCGTGCGGTGCCAATACTATATGTAGGGAAAGCAATGGTGCTGGATCTTGTACTTGTATCGACGAATATTATGGCGATCCAAACGTAGAATGTAGACCTGAATGTACTCTAAACTTTGATTGCCCCAAAAATAAAGCATGCATTAGTAATAAGTGTAAAGATCCATGTCCTGGCACATGCGGAATAAATGCTGAATGTCATGTAGTAAATCATGCTCCATCTTGTGCATGCATCACCGGATACCAAGGAAACCCTCTGCGCGCATGTCATCAAATACCAGCCAGTAAGCTATCTATTTCTTATCTCTCTGTACTATGATATTCTTTTATACAACTATTTCTTGTCTTTTACTCTAGTTGCAATAGATAAACCTAAAAATACAAATCCTTGCCAACCGTCACCTTGCGGTCCATATAGTCAGTGCCGAGTATTGCACGAACATCCGGTGTGTTCATGTCTGGAGAATTACATCGGTTCGCCCACGTCTTGCAGGCCCGAATGCATAATAAGTGCAGATTGCTCGCCGGACAGAGCTTGCATGAACCAAAAGTGTTCGGATCCGTGTCCTGGAACCTGCGGTGCTAACGCACGCTGTCTAGTGATCAATCACAACGCAATATGTAGTTGCAATTCAGGTTTTACAGGCGATCCGTTCGTAAGATGCGTAAAGGAAGAGAGTAAGACACACATATTATTTATTTTAATTATGAACACCGTAGAACTTTTCAAGAAAAATGTGTTTTTGTAGTAGTTCCGTCGAGGGATAGTCAAAATCCGTGCGTACCATCGCCGTGCGGTCCTTATTCGATCTGTCAAAACGTCAACGATTTACCCAAATGCACTTGCATACAAAATTACGTGGGCAGAGCGCCCTACTGTAGACCGGAATGCACAATCAATTCGGAATGTCCCGGAAATTTCGCTTGCATCCGCGAGAGATGCGTAGATCCCTGCGCAGGATCTTGCGGAATGCACGCGCTGTGCACCGTAGTAAAACATGTCCCGGTATGCGTCTGCGATGTCGGATTTACGGGCGATCCATTCGCCGGATGTTATCGTAAACCTAGTAAGATTCAATCGTTTACCGATCGATTTTTATGTTCTTTGATTAAAACCAATCGTATTTGTAGTTGTAGAAACGGTAGAATACGTTACTCCGTGCGATCCGTCGCCATGCGGAGCTAACGCCGTGTGCCGGGAACAAAACAATGCCGGTTCTTGTACATGTCTTCCGGAATATCATGGAGATCCTTATATAGAGTGTAGACCGGAGTGCGTGCTAAACGGAGACTGTCCAAAAAATAAAGCGTGTATCGGCAACAAATGCAAAAATCCATGTCCCGGCGTATGCGGAGTCAATGCAGAGTGCGACGTGTACAACCACGCCCCCTCTTGCGCTTGTTTGAACGGTTACACTGGAAATCCTTCTTCGTCCTGTCATTTGATACAAAGTATGCCTTCGTCTATTTATTGCTATATATGTTTCTTCTTACACTTACTATGCTCATTTCTATATCAGTTGCTAAAGTTGAACCTATACACTATCCGTGCACGCCATCGCCATGCGGACCGTACAGCAAATGCAATGTCGTTAACAATATCGCAGTTTGTTCATGTCAAGAATTTTGCGTTGGGGCGCCACCACATTGCAAACTAGAATGCATAGTTAGCGCAGATTGCATGCAGGATAAGGCTTGCATCCACAACAGATGCACTGACCCTTGCGTAGGCAATTGCGGAATCAATGCCAGATGCATGGTCTTGAACCATAATCCTATTTGTAGTTGCAATTCTGGTTATACGGGCGATCCCTTCGTTAGATGCGTTCTTGAACAGAGTGAGTCTACCAAGATATGTCTGAGTTATACGGCGGGCTCTTTATTACGCGGTTTATAGGGACCGCGTTATTCTAGTAGCTTTCTCTCTCACGCTTTCGTTTCAGGGTATAGATACGCTTGAACCAAGGGCACTCTCCCTTGGTTTTTTCTCATACGCGCTCTCAATATGCCGCCTAATGATGAGTCCGTCTAGAAAATTTAGTAAAAATACTCAATAATATGTATTCTCTATAGAAGATCCCCCAATCGCGGTTGGCAATCCATGCGTACCATCGCCTTGCGGTGCTAACTCGCAATGTAGAGTTGTCGGTACCATCCCGGCATGCTCATGCCTACCAAATTACATTGGCAGATCGCCAAACTGCAGACCCGAATGCTCAATAAACGCAGAATGCCCCAGCAATCTGGCATGCCTTAACGAAAAATGCAAAGATCCATGTCCGGGATCCTGTGGAAATTATGCCACGTGCATGGTCGTGAACCATTCGCCAGTGTGTCATTGTTTAGACCAATACACCGGAGATCCATTCTCCGGCTGTACACGCATACCAAGTAAGATATCTAAAATCCGACTGACTCCGTCTAATCCAACAATATATTATCCTAATATATGTTTAAGAACAATTACTGACAATGTACTGACAAAACTAATACCACCAAAAAAAATCATCAAACTTTATCGATATAATAAATTTTAGTAGTCGATGCTGTTGAAACGCATTATCCGTGCAATCCATCCCCCTGCGGATCTAATGCTATATGCAGGGAAAGAAACGACGCTGGCTCATGCACTTGTATGCCGGAGTATTATGGAGATCCATATACGGGATGTCGACCGGAATGCGTAACGAATACCGATTGCAATCGTGATAGAGCTTGTATTAATAATAAATGTAAAGATCCGTGTCCTGGAGCTTGCGGTATCAATGCAGAATGCAGAATATTGAATCATGCACCTAGTTGTCATTGCCTACCGGGTTATGAAGGAAACCCTGCGTTTTCATGCCATGCTCCTGCTCCGAGTAAGACACGATTTTAAATAATACCCCTTTATGATATTTTATTGATATTTTGATTAATATATTATTAAATTATCCAGTTGGTAGAGACGAACCGAATCCTTGTCTATCAAATCCTTGCGGTCCATATAGTAAATGCCGAGTCGTTAACGACCACGCGGTCTGCTCGTGCCTCGACTTTTGCATAGGATCACCTCCGTCTTGTAGACCGGAGTGCGTAATTAGTGCAGACTGTCCGCAAAATAGAGCGTGCATCGAACACAAATGCCAGGATCCATGTCCGGGAACCTGCGGATACAACGGCAAATGCCAAGTGGTAAACCACAATCCCATATGTAGTTGCCCGCCGGGCTATACCGGCGATCCGTTCGTTAGATGTATCGAAATAATACGTGAGAGCTTTATTTTTATTACTCTTTTCACTGTTTTTATTTTATTTTCTATATCCTATATCTATATCTGTGTTTTTCTTTAGATCCTAAAAATGACATACCGACTGGTAATCCCTGTATTCCATCGCCCTGTGGCCCTAATTCTGTCTGTCGTGATATTGGTGGTGTGCCAGCTTGCTCTTGTTCACCCGGCTACATTGGGCGCTCGCCCAACTGTAGACCGGAGTGCACGATTAATCCCGAATGTCCTGGAAATCTTGCATGCTTGAATGAAAAATGTATAGACCCTTGTCCGGGCTCATGTGGCACAAACGCCATCTGTAATGTTGCGAATCATTTGCCGCTTTGTACTTGCTATCAAGGTTATACTGGTAATCCTTTTGAGGCTTGCAGATTCTTAGAACCAAGTATGTTTTTTTTTTTTTTTTTTTATTTTCGTTGCTTAGAAGTGTTTACGCATGCTTATATACATATCGCATCCATAAATTGCATGTGCTGATATATCATTTGTTATGCAGTTTCACAGACAACCGAAGCACCGCATTATCCTTGCAATCCATCTCCGTGTGGAGCCAACGCCATTTGCAAAGAACGAAACGGCGCCGGATCATGTTCATGTTTGCCGGAATACACCGGAGATCCGTATACTGGATGCAGACCCGAATGCGTCACCAATTCCGATTGCGATCGCTCTAAAGCGTGTTTCAGCAATAAATGCAAAGACCCATGTCCAGGTGCGTGCGGCTTGAATGCAGAATGCAGAGTCGTCAATCACTCTCCATCCTGCTACTGCATACCGGGTTACACCGGAAATGCATTGAAGAACTGCGTCATCCAGGAAACCGGTAATTAATATATCATTTGCATTGTGCGCATTGCATTGGTCGATTTTAACAATTTAACATATTGGCGTTACAGTCGTGAAAGAAGACGAACCGTGTCAACCATCGCCATGCGGTCCCAACAGTATTTGCAAGGTAATCAACGAACACAGTGTTTGCACGTGTCAAGAAGGATTCGTCGGTTCGCCGCCTATGTGCAAGCCGGAATGTATAGTCAGCTCTGAATGCCCTCAGAATAAAGCATGCATTAATCAAAAGTGCGAAGATCCTTGTCTGGGAACGTGCGGTGTAAATGCACGATGCCAAATTGTGAACCACAATCCTATCTGTAGTTGTCCACCGGGATACACCGGAGACTCATTCGTGAGGTGCAATAAAGAAGAAGGTATAGTACACAACATGATTATTTTGGGAGTATCTGCTGAGCGTTACTATTTTACTGATTATTCATTTTTTATTAATCACAGTAACGACGGAATCGACTAGAGAAAGAGAGAATCCATGCGTTCCATCTCCGTGCGGACCCAATTCAGAATGCAGAGTGATTGGAACACAAGCAGCTTGCTCATGTTTACAAGATTACATAGGAAGAGTTCCCAATTGCCGACCGGAATGCACATCGGACTTTGAATGCTCCGGCAATATGGCTTGTATTCAACAAAGATGCAAAGATCCGTGCCCCGGTAAATGCGGCGTCAATGCTATATGCACTACTATTAATCACAAAGCGGTGTGCAGCTGCCAACTTGGCTACACCGGAGATGCGTCGTATCAATGCGACATTATTGAAATGAGTAAGTTTAACAATAGCATCATACTGGATAATAAGGAATTTGCTACATGATTTCATTTTTAAGGTACTATACGCTTACCACCGACCACGCCATGTGATCCATCACCATGCGGACCCAACGCCGAATGCCGCGAACAAAACGGCGCAGCTGCTTGCAGATGCTCCGTCGGCTACGAAGGCAATCCGTATGACATACAAAGAGGATGTCGCAGGGAGTGTGAAGAGAACAAGGATTGCACCAGTCAATTGGCATGCGTTGGTTTCAAGTGCATAGACCCGTGTCCGGGCACTTGCGGAACGTTCTCTGAATGTGCCGTCATCGACCACGTGCCAACGTGCTCTTGCTCTCCGGGATATACGGGAGATCCGTTCTTCCAATGCCGTCTTATACCTGCTATACGTAAGAACATTGATATTTAATTTGTCATCATATTTGCTATAATACTAATTTTAATGATAATCAATAGCTCCGACTCCGAAAAATGAAAATCCTTGCGAAAGCTCACCGTGCGGACCAAACAGTCAATGCAGGAACTACAACAACCAAGCAGTGTGCTCGTGCCAACCGAATTACATTGGCATGCCACCGAATTGTAGACCAGAATGCGTCGTCAGCTCTGAATGCGACCCATCGAAAGCCTGTATACATCAACGTTGTGACGATCCTTGCCCTAATACTTGCGGACTGAGATCGCAATGTACCACGCGCAACCACAAACCGATATGCGCTTGTCCTCCAGGATTCACCGGAGATCCATTCACACAATGCAACTTGATAAGTAAGTTTTATTCTTTCACATAATCATTATCATCATGCTTCGAGCCCTCCAGTTCATTTTATACGATCTGCCCTGTCTGCCATCTTTCGATAAGTTTCAATGAAGCAGCGTCCTGTGGTACACAATCCAACCATCTCAGCCTCGGTCTTCCTTTTCTTCGAGGAGAGGAGGCTTGTTAACCATAGGCCTTATTGGTGGCTAACTGTCTTGCATCCTTGACACGTGACCAGCCCACTGGAGACTGGTCAATTTGACGAGCTGATATATCCTCGTATCCCTCTTAGTGAGTAGGACAGTCAACCCCACGTCCAACTCCCAACCTAGAGAACTAGGGTCTTCAGTCGGGGTTTCCTTTCCTAAGTCATTTCTAAACAGAGTTGTATTATCACCTTGAACGGGTTGTCGGTTTCCTCCAGACCAAGCAGTGCTTTTATTGAGCGGTGGCACTTACCGGTGTTTATGTTGGGTCACGCTACAGACCCAGCTGGCACTGCTCCTGCCTCAGCGCTTCTTGTCCGAATTCTTTAACATAGTACATATTTTAAAACATCATTTAATATATTTCATTTTTGTGCAGTCGAAAAGAGACCATCAGTCACGGAGAGACCATCGCCATCTTGTACACCATCTCCCTGCGGTCCGAATTCCAATTGTCAGCTCATTGCCGGAAATCCGGCATGCTCATGCCTGGCTGGATATATAGGATCACCACCAAACTGTCGACCGGAATGCTTCGTAAGCTCGGAATGTCCCAGCAAATTTGCATGCATGAACTCGAAATGCGACGACCCATGCCCAGGATCTTGTGGAATAGAAGCTAATTGCAACGTGTTAAATCACGTCGCTGTATGCACATGCAATAATGGATACACTGGAGATCCGTTCGTCCAATGTATCATAGTGCCACAGAGTAAGTACAATTTTATTTCTAAATTATCCTGCAAAATTATGTATTACAATGTCTTGGCTTTTTATAACAGCGACACCAACTCCGCTAAATCTTGATCCTTGCAATTCATCGCCATGCGGACCAAACGCTGATTGCTTCAACGGAGAATGCACATGTTTGCCTGAATATATTGGAAATCCCTACGAGTCATGCCGACCCGAATGCATCGGAAGTCAAGAATGCAGCAGAGACAAGGCCTGCTTAAGAAACAAATGTATCAATCCATGCCCCGGCACCTGCGGACAAAATGCTGTCTGCGATGTCATCAATCATATACCAGTATGTTCGTGTCAGCAGGGATACTCCGGTGATCCATTCTCGCATTGCAGCCTGCAAATAAATCCACCACCGGGGAGATCCAATCCTTGTGTTCCGTCACCTTGCGGTCCCAACAGCGAATGCCGGGATGTGGAAAATCACGCGACGTGTTCCTGTTTGAATGGATTCCAAGGTGCGCCACCAGCATGCAGACCAGAATGCATCGTCAGTTCGGAATGCCCTCAGAATAAAGCGTGCGTCAATCAAAAATGCACTAATCCATGCGTCGGTACTTGCGGATATTTAGCCAGATGCGAAGTCGTGAACCACAGTCCGATATGCAGCTGCAAACCCGGACAAACTGGAGATCCGTTCAAGAGCTGTTACGACATCCCGCCCTCAACTGAGCCGTCAAAGGCAATCATCTGTGAACCGTCTCCTTGCGGTCCCAATGCTGTATGTCAAGAAAATAACGGACTCCCGTCGTGCTCTTGCTTGGCTAATTACATCGGTCAACCGCCGAATTGCAGACCAGAGTGCGTCATCAACCCAGATTGTCCTAGCGTAAAAGCATGCATCAACAACAGATGTCAAGATCCTTGTCCCGGATCTTGTGGAATAAACGCAGAATGCAATGTCATCAGCCACTCTGCTTCGTGTACATGCATCGTCGGATATACTGGCAATGCGTTCGTGCAATGTGTTCAAAAAGAAGGTCAGTAAATAAATATAAATGAAGTATTAAATAGTGATAAATTGTTATACATGTAATAATGATTCTGTTTTTTAGTTGAAAAGTTGAAACCATGCGATCCATCACCATGCGGACCGAATGCAATCTGCACACAAAGGAACGGAGCCGGTTCTTGTTCGTGCATTGAAGATTATCAAGGAAATCCCTATGAAGGCTGCAGACCAGAATGCGTCCTTAGCTCCGATTGCTCCACTGATAGAGCGTGCATCAGAAACAAATGCGCAGATCCATGTCCCGGTGTTTGCGGATACAATGCAGAGTGCACTGTCATCAATCATCTGCCTACATGTAGCTGCGCTAGAGGATACACTGGTGAACCATTCTCAGGCTGTCGAATGGAAATACCCCCATTACTCACAGAGCCAATAGTCACGGATCCATGCAGTCTAAACCCATGCGGACCGAATAGCAAGTGCAAAACCGCAAATGATGTGGCCGTCTGCACTTGTCTTCCAGAGTACCAGGGCTCACCGCCGAACTGTCGACCGGAATGCGTTGTCAACTCGGAATGCCCTTCGACTCAAGCGTGCCATAAATTGAAATGTTCGAATCCGTGCCATGGAACGTGTGGTTTTGGAGCAAAATGCGAAGTCATCAACCACAATCCAGTTTGCAGTTGTCCCGCAGGACAAACTGGTGATCCATTCTCCAGATGTTATACTAAAGCTAGTACGTATTGCTTCAGAATTTATTTAATTACAATCATTGTGTCTTTATATATAAATGTTTTTTTGCAGTTGAAGCCCCTCGCCCTCCGAATATTCCGAAAGATCTTTGCTATTCATCACCATGCGGTCTTTATTCGGAATGCAGAGAAAAAGACGGGCAAGCCTCGTGCTCATGCCGGCAAAACTACGTGGGAATACCGCCGAATTGCAGACCGGAATGCGTCGTCAACACAGATTGTTCGGCTGAAAAGGCGTGTATTACCGAAAAATGCAGAGATCCATGTCCAGGATCTTGCGGATTCAATGCGGAATGCCGCGTGCAGAATCATATACCATCATGCTTCTGCCCGACAGGATATTCTGGAAATCCATTTGTGCAATGCTACCTTGAAGAAGGTGAATATTGTAAATGCCTATTTGTTTCACTATGATGCAGTTTTTAATGAATGAATAATCGTTTCAGTTAAAAAACCTCAGAGTTCGGATCCTTGCAATCCATCGCCGTGCGGACCCAACGCTCTATGCCGAAGCGGACAATGCACGTGTCTTCCAGAATTCTTCGGAGATCCTTACCTATCCTGTAGACCTGAATGCACAATGAATACTGACTGTTCACCGACCAAAGCTTGCAAAAACAATAAATGCAGTGATCCCTGTCCTGGCACATGCGGTCAAGGAGCGGAGTGCAATGTTTACAATCATATTCCAATGTGTACTTGCATCGCCGGTACTTCCGGAGATCCATTTACGCTATGCAGAACGATTCCTCCCGTGATTAGTAAGTATTGAGACGATTATGTTTATACTTAATGTGATTCGAAGATTAATTGATTTCGTTGATATAGGTCAAAAAGATCCTTGCTATCCATCGCCTTGTGGACCGAATAGCAAATGCAAAGTATCGAATGGTGTTGCCGTTTGTTCTTGTCAACAAGGTCAAACGGGATCTCCGCCCAATTGCAGACCGGAATGCGTGGTCAGCTCTGAGTGTCCTCTAACACAGGCATGCTTCGAAAACAAGTGCAAGGATCCGTGCCCGGGAACTTGCGGACAAAACGCAAGATGTCAAGTCATCAACCACAACCCGATATGCAGTTGCAATCAAGGACACACCGGTGATCCATTCACTAGATGCTATCGCGTTATAGGTAATCCTTATAAATTTGATTGCGTCATGTAATACTGAGATGTACTTATCCAAATGAAATTCTAGTTATCAAAGACCCCGTTCCTGGAGATCCATGCAATCCATCACCTTGCGGCCCCAACGCGCAGTGCACAGCCAGGAACGAGAGTCCCGCCTGCTCCTGCTTACCAGGATACGTATCTGCACCGCCTTCCTGCCGTCCAGAGTGCACCATCAACTCGGAATGTCCAGGAAACCAAGCATGTATCAGTCAGAAGTGTCGCGATCCGTGTCCCGGTTCTTGTGGCTATAATGCACAGTGTTCGGTGGTAAATCATAAAGCAGTGTGCGCGTGTAATCGAGGTTATACCGGTGATCCATTCTCGGGTTGCGTGATTGTTCAGGGTGAGTCTTTCATTTTTTATAATGGTGAAATGGTGATTGGTAGATGCTAGAGCGATGCAAAAAAAACCAAAGCAAAAAGCCCAAGAAGTGACGATCTATAATTCTAGAATTAAATCTCGATCTATCGTTTTCAATCAATTTTATTAAAGATTTTCAATTTCTTTTGTTCTGGGAAACTCCTTGAGTTTAGAGTTAGTATTTCTAGTCCCAATTGTTTAGCTATATTAACTTGCTTTCTTATGGATTTCTTTCTAAATCTTGAATTATTTTCTACCCCTCGGATAAAATTTGAATTTTCTTCAAATGGGACATTTTATTTCAAGTAAAAATATTTTTTGTTTATTCTCGCCTTTAAAGAATTGCACAATGTGTTTTGAAACAATAACCGATCTATTCCTAGTTTTATACGATTGGTTTTTACGTGATTCCTTCAAGTGTAGATCGAATGTTCCAAAAAAACTATCAACCGGATTAAATATGTCAGAAGGAAAACGATAGATCGGGAACAATGAATTAGATATTAGGTGTCAGTTATATTTATTATTTTTAATCCAAATTTTATTTATTTTCAAAATAGAAAAATGTTAGTCACACCGGGGTGACCATAGCGGTTAAATGGCGAAATCCTCATCGCCTAGCTATTTTTTATAGATTTTTTTTCCAATATTGTTTCTTTTAATTAGCGCATATCGATAAAAAAAATATAAATCTAGTACAGTTAATCAGTAATAAAGGGGTTTTCTATAGCGTTTGCGACAATCCCTCTTATAGTGCTCCCTTCTACAGGGGCATATGAATGGAAAAATATTTAGCGTATTAATTTCTTTCAATTTACAAAATACAAATAAAAAAACGTAACTCCAGATTTAGTATTAGTATAGTAGTCTTCTAAAGAGCAGGTTCCTAGAGCATGGCTATTATTTCGGCGCTATAGAACTAATTGATATTTTAAATAATAATAAAACTTCTTGTGCATTTTGGTTTGGTTACAGCATAAGGTTTAATTGACATTTTCAATTATTAAACTAGACTAATTAAACCTTATGCAATTGAAAGAATATGATCGTTTCAATTATAAATCATATTTTTATTGGTACACTGCTTTTGTTTGACTAACAGTATGAAAACCAACTGGGATTGGTCTAAAATATGTAGATGACGTTACTATAAATGATTGCCAGTATTTTTTTATTATATTTATTTTAAATTAAATCACACCAAAGACGATCTAGTCCTTCTGGCATTATAGTAATACGTCAAATTGATTTTTTTAAACTAACATTGCATGCCTTGCTTTAATAAACGGTGCAATGGAGACACTCCAAGGTAAGTTCCCGTCTCCCAACAATGCTGTGCTGCCTGCTAAAGAAGATGCGGTTAATTTATGCGAAAATTACGCTAATGCCAATTAATTCTATGATAAACATCCTTGCCACTAATAAAAATAACATATGCTAGAATCCAATGTTTTAGTCTCATTTGTAAAAAACCAACAGTATGATCATGCCCGTACGTTGAGTTGAGAGTGTGGCTAAAATATTGTTTTTCTACGTAGTATTGTGGAAATGTGCAGCAAATTAAAAACCACCCCCAAAAAAAAACCCAAACGCCCCGTCATAACGGCTTTATCCCCCAACAAAGCTTCAGTATTATATAACGAGTTGAAATTTGACTCATCATGGGAGAATTGTGGATTTTACGCTCTCACAGGAAATGTGCTTCATTGAATGAAAACGCTATGAGGTGTCATATAATCTTAAAAAAAATGCTTCTTAGATTTGTTTTACAGGTTTTTTTAATGACAACAACGCTTTAAACTAAACGGGATATAATAACCAAAAAAAAATGCTTATATTTTTCATAACCGACGGCGTACCAACGTGGTAAATATTTTTATTTTAAATTAAAAAGTGATCAGCTACTGCATTGATAATGCGCTTTTTAATGCATCTAGCTTTGATTTTAAAATAACAGTATTATCAGTACTAAAATGGGTATTTTCACAAATAAAACCAATATTATAATACCGAATATTTACAGAAGTACCTAGGATAGACGTTTTGACGCCGTGCAGTCCGTCTCCGTGCGGAGCTAATGCCATTTGTAGAGAATTGAACGGTGCAGGATCATGCACTTGCATTCAAGATTATACTGGAGATCCATATGAGAATTGTCGACCCGAATGCATAATGAATTCAGAATGCTCTCCGAACCGAGCATGTATACAAAATAAATGCACTGACCCATGTCCTGGAACATGCGGCACCAACGCCGAGTGCTCAGTGTTGAACCACGTACCTAGATGTGCTTGTCTAATAGGATACGAAGGAGATCCATACCGTTTCTGTAGAGTTGTCGAGGGTAAGATTAAATTCTATGCAATAATCAATCGCTAGAACATGTGTTTTTTTTTTAATTTGAATAATATTTTAATAATTTAAATAGCAGCTATCGTAGCTGATCCCGTCGATCCCTGCTTACCGTCCCCTTGCGGACCTAGTAGCCAGTGCAGAGTGATTAACGGACAGGCTGTATGCTCTTGTATGCCGACATACATCGGATCACCACCGGCTTGTAGACCCGAATGCGTTGTCAGTTCAGAATGTCCTCAGGACAGGGCGTGCGTAAATCAAAAGTGTATAAACCCATGCCCCGGCCCTTGCGGAACCAACGCGAAATGCAACGTGATCAATCACAGCCCAATATGCTCGTGCAACGATAGATATATCGGTGATCCGTTCTCTAGATGCTATCCAGTACCTCGTAAGTCATCGTCAAATAATATGTTCATAACAAAAAACGTATATATTAAAGTCACAACGATTTCAGCTCCCCGTGATCCGATCCCACAAAACCCATGCGTTCCATCGCCATGCGGTTTGAATTCTCAATGCAGAGATATCGGCGGTGTGCCTTCTTGTTCTTGTTTACCTACTTACATAGGAAGCCCACCAAATTGTAGACCCGAATGCACAATCAATTCAGAATGCGCTAGTAACAAAGCGTGCATGAAGGAGAAGTGCCGCGATCCATGTCCTGGTTCTTGCGGATTTGGTGCACAATGCATTGTCATGAATCACACCCCTGTATGCACTTGTCCAGATGGATATACAGGAGATCCGTTTTCGAACTGCTATCCAAAACCAATACGTAAGAATTTACAATGCATTTAAAATGTTTTAAATAATGCATAACGTAATCGAATTAATTTTAGAAACTGAACCACAAAAATCTGATCCGTGCAATCCATCACCATGTGGTCCTAATGCCATATGTAATGATGGAGATTGTACTTGTATACCGGAATATCAAGGAGATCCATTTGTTGGCTGTAGACCGGAGTGTGTTGTAAGCGCCGACTGTCCTCGTGACAAAGCTTGCATGAGGAACAAGTGCTTGGACCCTTGTCCAGGTACTTGCGGCCAAAATGCAAACTGCGAGGTCATCAATCACATACCAATGTGTAATTGTCCCCTGAGAATGACGGGGAATGCGTTCGTTGAATGCAGACCTATGCAGGGTACGTCCCTCTGAATCTAATACATACAAATCAAATTATCAGTTTTACTAAAACAATTATTTCAATATAGACCCAGTAATCTCAAACCCATGCAATCCTTCACCATGCGGACCCAACAGTCAATGTAGAGAAATCAACGGACAAGCGGTATGCTCTTGCATCCCAGGATATTTAGGAAGTCCACCGATGTGTAGACCGGAATGTGTAGTCAGTTCGGAATGCCTTCAAACTGAAGCATGCAACAACCAAAAATGTCGCGATCCTTGTCCAGGAACTTGTGGTATTGGCGCTAGATGCCAAGTTATAAACCACAATCCCATTTGCACATGTCCGGATAGATACATCGGTGATCCATTCGTCAGATGTCAACCCCAACGTAAGGATTGTTAATCCTTTCATATTATTATTACAATTATATTAAATCTTAACGTTCATTATACGTATTTACAGCCGCAACCCCAATAATACCAATTAATCCATGCCTACCATCACCGTGTGGACCCAATTCAATATGCAGAGAGATAGGCGATTCGCCGTCGTGCTCTTGCTCTCCTGGTTTTATTGGATCTCCACCCAACTGCCGACCGGAGTGCGTCAGCAATACAGAATGTCCCAGCAATCTGGCTTGTATCAATCAAAAATGTAAAGATCCATGCGAAGGCTCTTGCGGAGCTAATGCGGAGTGCCGCGTTGTCAGTCACACTCCAATGTGCATCTGCGCTATCGGATACACTGGCGATCCATTCGTCCAGTGCATCTTGCGACAGCGAGATCCTCTGCCTACAGAAATACCGACTCCGTGTACCCCATCGCCGTGTGGATCAAATGCAGTTTGTAGAGAACAAAATGGAGCTGGCTCTTGCAGTTGTTTACCTGAATATTTTGGAAACCCATATGAAGGATGTCGACCTGAATGCGTATTAAACTCCGACTGTCCATCGAATCGAGCCTGTCTAAGGAATAAATGTCAAGATCCTTGTCCCGGAACCTGCGGTCCGAATGCAGACTGCCAGGTGGTAAATCATTTACCATCATGCACATGCAGACCGGGATACTCTGGTGATCCATTCCGGTACTGCAACCTATACATACAACGTAAGACAAACTATATTCTTTAACTATTATTTAAATATTTTTCGGTTTTATGCGCGTTTTTCTAAATGGTAATTAAATGAAAAACATATAACTAAACAATGTAAATTATTATTGTATATAAAATGGTTATTGATTTACGAATTGTTGATAAGATACGGTTACAAATATATAAACGGATAATGGATAAAATAATTATAATTTTCGATAGCCGTTGAGCAACAAGGTGATCCTTGCAACCCAACCCCTTGCGGTCCTAACAGCCAGTGTAGAGAAGTAAACGGACAAGGTGTCTGCTCGTGCCTCCCGACGTACATAGGTACTCCTCCTTCGTGTAGACCCGAATGCGTTACCAGTTCAGAATGTCCAACGGATAAAGCTTGTATCAATCAAAAATGTACATCCCCATGTCCCGGCCCATGCGGAACGAATGCAAGATGTTATGCCATCAACCATAGTCCAATATGCTCGTGCAACGACAAGTACACCGGAGATCCCTTCTCTAGATGCTACCCAATACCTCGTGAGTTAAATAGATTCGGTCACAAAGATAAACGATGGATACCAAATTTTACGACGGCAATTAATAATTTCAGCACCGATCGCCCCGATACAGAAAGATCCGTACAGAAATCCATGCATGCCAAGCCCTTGCGGACTTAACTCCCAATGCAGAGATTTAGGCGGTGTTCCGTCTTGCTCATGTCTACCTAATTACATGGGAAGTCCACCAAATTGTAGACCCGAATGCACAATTAACTCAGAATGTCCTAGTAATATGGCGTGCATGAATGAAAAATGTCGTGACCCATGTCCTGGATCTTGCGGATTCGGTGCTCAATGCGCCGTGATTAACCATACCCCGATGTGTACCTGCCCCGATGGATATACCGGAGATCCGTTTTCGAACTGCTATCTCGAACCACAATGTAAGATTTATTTGTTAATTAGCCTATAATGCAATCTAACCAAATACGCTTAGTTGCTGATATGTGTTACCCAACACATAAATATGACCCTAATTAAAAACCTATTTTTTAGCAACTGAACCTCAGAAATCTGACCCTTGTAATCCATCGCCATGTGGACCAAATGCCATATGCAATGATGGAGATTGCACTTGTATACCGGAATATCAAGGCGATCCATTTGTCGGTTGTAGACCGGAGTGTGTCGTAAGCGCCGATTGTCCTAGAGACAAAGCTTGCATGAGGAACAAGTGCATGGACCCTTGCCCGGGTACTTGTGGCCAAAATGCAATCTGCGAAGTTATCAATCACATACCTATGTGCAATTGTCCTCCAGGAATGGCCGGAAATGCCTTTGTAGAATGCAGACCTGTGCAGGGTACGTGCTTCAGATGCACCTAAATATAATCCCAATGCAAGTTTTAACGAAAGTATTATTTCAATATAGCCCCAGTTATTTCAAATCCATGCAATCCAACACCATGCGGACCCAACAGTCAGTGTAGAGAAATCAACGGACAAGCAGTGTGCTCTTGCGTTCCCGGATTTATAGGAAGCCCACCGACATGTCGACCCGAATGCGTAGTTAGTTCAGAATGTCCTCAAAACGAAGCCTGTAACAACCAGAAATGTCGCGATCCTTGTCCAGGAACTTGCGGTATCGGTGCTAGATGCCAAGTTATAAACCACAACCCTATTTGCACATGTCCTGATCGATATACCGGAGACCCGTTCGTTAGATGTCAACCTCAACGTAAGAGTTTAATCCCTGAATATAATTATTATGCTTATATTACATCCTAACGATCATGTATACGTATTCACAGCTGAAACCCCGATTATAATTGTCAATCCATGTCAACCATCACCGTGTGGACCAAATTCACAATGTCGTGAGATTGGCGATAATCCATCATGCTCCTGTTTGCAAGAGTTTATTGGCTCTCCACCAAACTGCAGACCAGAATGCGTCAGCAATACGGAATGTCCTAGTAATCTCGCATGTATTAATCAAAAATGCAAAGACCCATGCCAAGGCTCTTGTGGAGCTAACGCGGAGTGCCGTGTTGTCAGTCATACTCCAATGTGCATCTGTGCTATCGGATACACAGGCGATCCATTCGTCCAATGCATCCTGCGACAACAGGATCCTATAACAGACGAAAGACCCACTCCTTGCACACCATCTCCTTGTGGAGCAAATGCCGTTTGCAGGGAACAAAACGGAGCTGGAGCTTGCACATGTTTACCCGAATATTTTGGAAATCCGTACGAAGGATGTAGACCTGAATGTGTATTGAATTCTGATTGCCCATCGAATAGAGCTTGTCTTAGAAATAGATGCCAAGACCCTTGCCCTGGAACATGCGGTCCGAATGCGGATTGTCAAGTGATAAACCATTTACCCTCTTGCAATTGCAGGCAGGGATATTCTGGAGATCCATTCCGCTATTGCAACATCTACCAACAACGTAATTTATTTATTATTTTATATTTGCAGAACACTATGGTTTAAGTAATCGTTTATCGTAATAAAATATTTGTTATTGTATTCACCAGCCGTGGAACAAGTTGATCCTTGCAATCCATCTCCGTGTGGTCCCAATAGTCAATGCAGAGAAATTAATGGACAGGGTGTCTGTTCGTGCCTTCAAAATTATATTGGATCACCCCCGGCTTGTCGCCCTGAATGTGTCGTCAGCTCTGAATGTCCTCAAGATAAAGCTTGCGTTAATCAAAAATGCATAAACCCATGTCCCGGTCCTTGCGGTACTAATTCTAAATGCATTGTAAACAATCATAGTCCAATTTGTTCATGCCTCGGTGGATATACCGGAGATCCGTTTTCAAGATGTTATCCAATACCTCGTAAGTTATTGTTAACTCCCATTAATGATCATAATGTATTTCGAATCAGGTCTTTTAAATAGATTTATTTAAAATTTTACAATTTCAGCTCCTAGTGCCCAAATATCAGATCCATACAGAGATCCTTGCGTTCCATCGCCATGCGGTCTTAATTCTCAATGCAGAGACATTGGCGGTGTCCCCTCTTGCTCTTGTTTACCAAATTATATAGGAAGTCCTCCGAATTGCAGACCCGAGTGTACAATAAATTCAGAATGCCCTAGTAATATGGCTTGTATGAATCAAAAATGCCGCGATCCATGTCCTGGATCTTGTGGATTTAGTGCACAATGTATGTGTATTAATCACACCCCAGTATGCACATGTCCAACAGGATTTACAGGTGATCCGTTTACAAACTGCTTCCCAGAGCCCCCACGTAAGACAACATTTTATTAAAGCTTTTATTGCACTGACAAACAAATGCTTATTTGCTATTATATCATTTTTAAAAGAAGATATATCCTAAAAAACATTATTTTTAGCGACTGAGCCCCAAAAATCCGATCCTTGCAATCCGTCACCCTGTGGTCCAAATGCCATATGTAATGATGGAGATTGCACATGTATACCGGAATATCAAGGCGATCCATTTGTCGGTTGTAGACCGGAGTGTGTAGTAAGCGCCGACTGTCCTCGAGACAAAGCTTGCATGAGGAACAAGTGCTTGGACCCTTGTCCAGGTACTTGTGGCCAAAATGCAATCTGCGAGGTTATCAACCATATTCCAATGTGCAATTGTCCCCAAGGAATGGCAGGAAATGCATTTGTTGAATGTAGGCCTATGCAGGGTAGGTGTCACGCAATCCAATACATCTGACTTATTGAATAGTTATAATGATACCAATATTTTAATATAGCCCCAGTCGTATCAAACCCTTGCAATCCATCACCATGCGGACCTAACAGTCAATGTAGAGAAATCAATGGACAAGCAGTGTGCTCTTGTGTCTTAGGATATATCGGAAGTCCACCAACATGTCGACCCGAATGTGTAGCTAGCTCCGAATGTCCTCAAAACGAAGCCTGTAATAACCAAAAATGCCGCGATCCTTGCCCTGGAACTTGCGGTATTGGTGCAAGATGTCAAGTAATAAATCACAACCCTATTTGCACATGTCCAAACAGATACACGGGTGATCCATTTGTTAGATGTCAACCACAACGTAAGATTAAATCAAAATACATATCGATACCATTATAAACTTAAACATAACAATCTTTGAAAAAAAATTACAGCGGAAATTCCAATTGTACCGGTTAATCCTTGTCAGCCCTCGCCGTGTGGACCAAATTCACAATGCAGGGAAATAGGCGATTCTCCGTCTTGTTCTTGTTTACCTGAATATATAGGATCTCCACCAAACTGCAGACCAGAATGTGTCAGCAATACGGAATGTGCCAGTAATTTGGCTTGTATTAATCAAAAATGTAAAGACCCATGCCAAGGCTCTTGTGGAGCTAATGCGGAATGCCGTGTTGTCAGTCATACTCCAATGTGCATTTGCGCAATCGGATACACTGGCGATCCGTTTGTTCAATGCATCCTACGACAACAAGATCCCATAGATGAGCGACCCACTCCTTGCACCCCATCGCCATGTGGAGCTAATGCCGTTTGCAGAGAACAAAACGGAGCTGGTGCTTGCACTTGCTTACCAGAATATTTCGGAAATCCATACGAAGGATGTAGACCTGAATGCGTTTTGAACTCGGACTGTCCATCTAATAGAGCTTGTTTAAGAAATAGATGTCAAGACCCTTGTCCTGGAACTTGCGGTCCAAACGCGGACTGTCAAGTTATTAACCACTTACCATCTTGTACATGTAGGCAAGGATACTCTGGTGATCCGTTCCGGTATTGCAATGTTTATCAACAACGTAAGAATTGGATTTTTTAATATATTTAACTTTTAAGAATTACAATAAGAAATTTAAATGATTTACAATATATCAATAAAATTTTAATTTTGTTAGCCATAGAGCAAGTTGATCCGTGTAATCCTTCACCCTGTGGACCCAATAGCCAATGTAAAGAAATTAATGGTCAAGGAGTATGCTCATGTCTACCTACGTTTATCGGATCCCCACCAGCTTGCAGACCTGAATGCGTCGTTAGCTCAGAATGCCCACAAAACAAGGCTTGCGTTAATCAAAAGTGTATAAACCCATGTCCTGGTCCATGCGGTACCAATTCTCGATGCAATGTAAATAATCATAGTCCTATATGTTCATGTAACGACGGCTACACTGGTGATCCATTCTCGAGATGTTACCCTATACCTTGTGAGTTAACTTAATATATATTCTTGACGACGAAAAATACATCTTTTGTTATCACCAGTTATAATCCGCTATTATTTCAGCACCCACTCCTCCGATACAGAAAGACCCGTACAGAGATCCTTGCGTACCAAGCCCTTGCGGACTTAATTCCCAATGCAGAGATATTGGCGGTGTTCCTTCTTGCTCGTGTTTACCAAGTTATATAGGAAGCCCTCCAAACTGTAGGCCCGAATGTACAATAAACTCCGAATGTCCCAGTAATATGGCATGTATGAATGAAAAGTGTCGCGATCCATGTCCTGGATCGTGTGGATTCAATGCTCGATGTGCGGTTATCAATCACACACCTGTATGTACATGTCCTGACAGGTATACAGGAGATCCATTCTCGAATTGTTATCCAGAGCCACCACGTAAGAATATGTTTTTCTTAAGCCTCAAATTCGCTATGTTTTAATGCTTTTTGCTTATTGTTTATAACAATAACTACCCAATCCTTGTGATATTTATAAATAAGAATAAAATTATTTCAGCGGTTGAACCTCAAAAATCTGATCCTTGTAATCCATCACCCTGTGGTCCAAATGCCATATGTAATGATGGCGATTGCACTTGCATACCGGAATATCAAGGCGATCCATTTGTCGGTTGTAGACCGGAGTGTGTCGTAAGCGCCGATTGCCCTCGAGACAAAGCTTGCATGAGAAACAAGTGCTTGGACCCTTGTCCAGGCACTTGTGGACAAAATGCTATATGTGAAGTTATAAATCATATACCGATGTGCAATTGTCCCCAAGGAATGGCTGGAAATGCCTTTGTAGAATGCAGACCTGTGCAGGGTACGTCCTTCAAATGCACCTAAACATAATCCCAATACAATTTTTAACGAAAATATTATTTCTATATAGCCCCAGTTATTTCGAATCCTTGCAATCCAACACCATGCGGACCCAACAGTCAGTGTAGAGAAATCAACGGACAAGCAGTGTGCTCTTGCGTTCCCGGATTTATAGGAAGCCCACCGACATGTCGACCCGAATGCGTAGTTAGCTCTGAATGTCCTCAAAATGAGGCCTGTAATAACCAGAAATGTCGTGACCCTTGCCCTGGAACTTGCGGTATCGGTGCTAGATGTGTAGTGATAAACCATAATCCTATTTGTACGTGTCCGGATAGATATACAGGTGACCCATTCGTCAGATGTCAGATTCTACGTAAGAATTTTATCCAACGTTTTAATAAAATTATTAAATATATATATATATATCCTAACGTTCATTGAAACTATTCACAGCGGATACCCCGATAATACCAGTTAATCCCTGTCAACCATCACCCTGTGGACCAAATTCGCAATGTCGAGAAATAGGCGACTCCCCGTCATGCTCTTGTTTACCCGAGTTCATTGGCTCTCCACCCAATTGTAGGCCAGAATGCGTCAGCAATACAGAATGTGCCAGTAATCTGGCATGTATTAATCAAAAATGTAAAGACCCATGCCCAGGCTCATGTGGTGCTAATGCAGAGTGTCGTGTTGTCAGTCATACTCCAATGTGCATCTGCGCTATCGGATATACTGGCGATCCTTTCGTTCAATGCATTCTGCGACAACAAGATCAGATAGATGAGCGACCCACTCCTTGCACTCCATCACCATGCGGAGCCAATGCCGTTTGCAGAGAGCAAAACGGAGCCGGTGCTTGCACTTGCTTACCAGAATATTTCGGAAATCCATACGAAGGATGTAGACCTGAATGCGTATTAAACTCAGACTGCCCATCGAATAGAGCGTGTCTCAGAAATAGATGTCAAGATCCTTGTCCCGGAACTTGCGGTCCTAATGCAGATTGCCAAGTGGTCAATCATCTACCGTCCTGCACGTGTAGACCTGGTTACTCTGGTGATCCATTCAGATACTGTAACCTTTACGCACAACGTGAGATACTTTGATGTCTTTTTATATTTATTTTTTTTGCATCAGCTTACGTCATAAGCTTAATATTGTAATGTCTCATATACATAACTTATGCTATCTTTTATTTACAATTAGCTCTCGAACTTGTTAATCCTTGCAACCCATCACCTTGCGGCCCCAACAGTCAATGCAGAGAAATAAACGGACAAGGAGTCTGCTCGTGCCTCCCGACATACCTCGGATCACCACCAGCTTGTAGACCCGAATGCGTTGTTAGCTCCGAGTGTCCGCAAGACAAGGCTTGCGTTAACCAAAAATGTGTTAATCCATGCCCAGGCCCATGCGGTACCAATTCGCGCTGCAATGTTAACAATCACAGTCCTATATGTTCATGTAATGATGGTTATACGGGGGATCCGTTCTCCAGATGTTACCCTATACCTCGTGAGTTAAAATCGCACAATTTGCTTTTGTCCTAATCTTCAGATAATTAATTAACGACTTGAATTTCAGCTCCAATTGCCCAGATTCAACCAGAACCTTACCGAGACCCATGTGTTCCAAGCCCATGTGGACTTAATTCCCAATGCAGAGATATTGGCGGTGTTCCCTCTTGTTCTTGTTTACCAAATTATATAGGAAGCCCACCAAATTGCAGACCTGAGTGTACGATAAACTCAGAGTGTCCTAGCAATATGGCATGTATGAATGAGAAATGCCGGGATCCATGTCCTGGATCATGTGGAATTGGTGCACAATGCTCCGTTATTAATCATACTCCGATGTGTACCTGCCTCGATGGATATACAGGAGATCCATTTTCAAATTGTTATCCTGAACCACAACGTAAGATATAATTCAACACAATTATGCTTGCTTTGCAATTGTCTATTGACGCCCTAACCGCTACATACTGCATTTTGATTTTCTCACAAAAGAAAGTTGTTATAGAATTTAAATAATATTATTTTAGCTACCGAACCCCAGCAATCCGACCCTTGCAACCCGTCACCATGTGGACCCAATGCTATATGCAATGATGGAGATTGCACTTGTATACCAGAATATCAAGGAGATCCATATCTGGGATGTAGACCAGAGTGTGTTGTTAGTGCAGATTGTCCTCGAGACAAAGCTTGCATGAGAAACAAGTGCATGGACCCTTGTCCGGGCACTTGTGGCCAAAATGCAATCTGCGAAGTTATCAATCACATACCTATGTGCAATTGTCCTCCAGGAATGGCCGGAAATGCCTTTGTAGAATGCAGACCTGTGCAGGGTACGTGCTTCAGATGCACCTAAATATAATCCCAATGCAAGTTTTAACGAAAGTATTATTTCAATATAGCCCCAGTTATTTCAAATCCATGCAATCCAACACCATGCGGACCCAACAGTCAGTGTAGAGAAATCAACGGACAAGCAGTGTGCTCTTGCGTTCCCGGATTTATAGGAAGCCCACCGACATGTCGTCCAGAATGCGTAGTTAGCTCTGAATGTCCTCAAAATGAGGCCTGTAATAACCAGAAATGTCGTGACCCTTGCCCTGGAACTTGCGGTATTGGTGCTAGATGTGAAGTCATAAACCACAACCCTATTTGCACGTGTCCAAATAGATACACGGGTGATCCGTTTGTTAGGTGTCAACCTCAACGTAAGAATTTATCTCAAAGTATATATTTAATTTTAATTCTATTCATAATCATAATGAACAATAAAAATATTACAGCCGAAACCCCAGTAGTACATATTAATCCATGCCAACCATCGCCGTGTGGACCCAATTCTCAATGCAGAGAGATAGGCGACACCCCGTCTTGCTCTTGTTTACCCGAATTTATTGGCTCTCCGCCCAACTGTAGACCAGAGTGCGTCAGTAATACAGAATGTGCCAGTAATCTGGCTTGTATCAATCAAAAATGTAAAGATCCTTGTCCAGGCTCTTGTGGAGCTAATGCGGAATGTCGTGTTGTCAGTCATACTCCAATGTGCATCTGCGCTATCGGATATACTGGCGATCCTTTCGTTCAATGCATTCTGCGACAACAAGATCAGATAGATGAGCGACCCACTCCTTGCACTCCATCACCATGCGGAGCCAATGCCGTTTGCAGAGAACAAAACGGAGCTGGTGCTTGCACTTGCTTACCAGAATATTTCGGAAATCCATACGAAGGATGTAGACCTGAATGCGTTTTGAACTCGGACTGTCCGTCTAATAGAGCTTGTTTGAGAAATAGATGTCAAGACCCTTGTCCTGGAACCTGCGGTCCGAACGCGGATTGTCAAGTAGTTAACCATCTTCCTTCTTGTACATGCAGGCCGGGATACTCGGGTGATCCCTTCCGTTATTGTAACGTCTATCAACAACGTAAGATATTTTGCCAATATACATAGTCTACATGGTATAACTAAAATGTAATAGGTTTTTTCCTTTTATAACTAAAATTTATTTTTATTGAGTAGCCATAGAACAAGTCGATCCATGTAATCCATCACCCTGTGGCCCGAATAGTCAATGCAGAGAAATTAACGGACAGGGAGTCTGTTCTTGTCTCCCAACGTATATTGGTTCTCCTCCATCGTGTAGGCCTGAGTGTGTAGTTAGCTCCGAGTGTCCATCGGACAAGGCATGTTTCAACCAGAAATGTGTAAATCCTTGCCCTGGTCCATGCGGAAATAATGCGAGATGCAATGTAAACAACCATAGCCCAATCTGCTCATGTAATCAAGGCTACACAGGAGATCCATTTTCTCGTTGTTATCCAATACCACGTAAGTTTTAATTAATCCAATTTAAATCGCCGAATATATTCGACTCACATGTCAATGAAAAATGCAATTACAGC
The DNA here is from genome assembly GCA_022495035.1 of Philopotamus ludificatus. NCBI lineage: Eukaryota > Metazoa > Arthropoda > Insecta > Trichoptera > Philopotamidae > Philopotamus > Philopotamus ludificatus. Next base: position 35,274 of record JAGXCT010037271.1, on the reverse strand, counting down.
TCCCAGCATACCAGCTAAAGACCCATATAGAGATCCATGCGTTCCGTCACCTTGTGGACTTAATTCTCAATGCAGAGATATAGGTGGTGTTCCATCTTGCTCGTGCTTGGCAAATTACATAGGTAGTCCACCGAATTGCAGACCCGAGTGTACAATTAATTCAGAATGTCCTAGCAATATGGCATGTATGAATGAAAAATGCCGAGATCCATGCCCCGGATCTTGCGGTATCGGAGCACAATGTGCAGTAATCAGTCATACTCCAGTATGCACCTGCCCAGACAGATATACAGGAGATCCATTCTCCAATTGTTATCCGGAACCACCACGTAAGACAACATTATAGATTTAATTGTGCTAATGTTATATTGTTTTCTGTTACATACTATTCATTATTTATAAATACAACTATTTTAGCAATCGAACCTCAAAAATCTGATCCTTGTAATCCATCACCATGTGGACCAAATGCCATATGTAATGATGGAGATTGCACTTGTATACCGGAATATCAAGGCGATCCATTTGTCGGTTGTAGACCGGAGTGTGTCGTAAGCGCCGATTGCCCTCGAGACAAAGCTTGCATGAGGAACAAGTGCTTGGACCCTTGTCCAGGTACTTGTGGCCAAAATGCAATCTGCGAGGTTATCAACCATATTCCAATGTGCAATTGTCCCCAAGGAATGGCAGGAAATGCATTTGTAGAATGCAGACCTGTGCAGGGTACGTTCGGTTCAATCGAATACATTTCAATTCAATTGGATTAGAAGTTCTAATAAAAATCTTATTTTAATATACAGCCCCTGTCATATCAAATCCATGCAATCCATCACCTTGTGGACCCAACAGTCAATGTAGAGAAATAAACGGACAAGCAGTCTGCTCTTGCGTTCCTGGATTTATCGGAAGTCCACCAACCTGTCGACCAGAATGCGTAGTTAGTTCAGAATGCCCACAAAATGAAGCCTGTAACAACCAAAAATGCCGTGATCCTTGCCCCGGAACTTGCGGTATTGGTGCTAGATGTGAAGTAATTAACCACAATCCGATTTGTACTTGTCCGAATAGATACACGGGTGACCCATTCGTCAGATGCCAACCTCAACGTAAGAGTTTATTTTAGATTACAATAATTATCAATGCTTATTAAATCCTAACGGCTGTTACTCAAATTCGCAGTTGAAAGCCCAATTGAACCAGTAAATCCTTGTCAACCATCACCTTGTGGCCCAAATTCACAATGCAGGGAAATAGGTGAATCTCCGTCTTGTTCTTGTTTGCCTGGGTATATTGGCTCTCCGCCAAATTGCCGGCCAGAATGCGTCAGCAATACGGAATGTGCCAGTAATCTGGCTTGTATTAACCAAAAATGTAAAGATCCTTGTCCAGGCTCTTGTGGAGCTAATGCGGAATGTCGTGTTGTCAGTCATACTCCAATGTGCATCTGCGCTATCGGATATACTGGCGATCCTTTCGTTCAATGCATTCTGCGACAACAAGATCAGATAGATGAGCGACCCACTCCTTGCACTCCATCACCATGCGGAGCCAATGCCGTTTGCAGAGAACAAAACGGAGCCGGTGCTTGCACTTGCTTACCTGAATATTTCGGAAATCCATACGAAGGATGTAGACCTGAATGCGTAATTAACTCGGACTGTCCATCGAATAGGGCTTGTCTTAGAAATAGATGTCAAGACCCTTGTCCTGGAACATGTGGTCCTAATGCGGATTGCCAAGTAGTAAACCACCTTCCTTCTTGCACGTGCAGACCAGGATATTCGGGAGATCCATTCCGTTATTGCAACCTTTATCAACAACGTAAGATTCGTATTATTAGATTTCTTAATTATTATAATAGGTTTATTATCTAATTATGCTATCACCTTACATAAATAGTTCTTATACAAATTATAGTAATTATAATTTTATATTTATATTATAACCAGCTATCGAACAAGTGGATCCTTGCAACCCATCGCCTTGTGGTCCTAATAGTCAATGTAGAGAGATAAATGGCCAAGGTGTTTGCTCATGTCTTCCAACATACATTGGTTCTCCACCATCGTGTAGACCTGAGTGTGTCGTTAGCTCTGAGTGTCCATCGGACAAGGCTTGCGTTAACCAAAAATGCGTAAACCCATGCCCTGGTCCTTGCGGCACCAACTCACGATGCAATGTGAACAATCACAGCCCAATATGCTCATGTAACGATGGCTACACTGGTGATCCATTCTCTCGTTGCTACCCAATACCTCGTGAGTTGATATAACAATTAACACCATATCTTATCAAAGAAATTTAAAATTTAATCAACAACTAAAATTTCAGCCCCAATTGCTCAGATTACACAAGATCCATACAGAGATCCATGCGTGCCAACCCCATGCGGACTGAACTCCCAATGCAGAGATATCGGTGGGGTTCCATCGTGTTCTTGTTTACCGAATTACATAGGAAGTCCGCCAAATTGCAGGCCCGAATGCACAATAAACTCCGAATGCCCTAGTAATAAAGCATGTATGAATGAAAAGTGCCGAGATCCATGTCCTGGTTCTTGTGGAATGAGTGCACAATGTGCAGTTATTAATCATACGCCAGTATGCACTTGTCCAATAGGATATACAGGAGATCCATTTACAAATTGCTACCCGGAGCCCCAACGTAAGAAAATATTCTATAAATGCTAATTAACAAAATTTCGCTTTTTTTTAAATATTTTTTATTTGAGAATCATTTTTGCTATTTAAAATATCAATAAATTTTCAATCGTTTAGCTGTTGAGCCACAGAAATCTGATCCTTGCAATCCATCACCTTGTGGACCAAATGCCGTATGTAACGATGGAGATTGTACTTGCATACCCGAATATCAAGGAGACCCATTCGTTGGCTGTCGACCAGAATGCGTAGTTAGTGCTGATTGTCCAAGAGATAGAGCATGCATGAGAAATAAATGTATGAATCCTTGTCCAGGCACTTGCGGCCAAAATGCTATCTGTGAGGTTATAAACCATATTCCAATGTGTAATTGTCCTCAAGGAATGGCAGGAAATGCATTTATAGAATGCAGACCAATGCAGGGTATGTGCTATACCTTTAAATCTAACTAAAATCACATTGTTGTATAATTCAATGCATTTTTTCAATTTAGCCCCAGTTATTTCAAATCCATGCAATCCATCGCCGTGTGGACCTAACAGTCAATGTAGGGAAATTAACGGACAGGCGGTGTGTTCTTGCGTTCCTGGATTTATAGGAAGTCCACCAACATGTAGACCTGAATGCGTTGTAAGCTCCGAATGTCCCCAAAATGAGGCATGTAACAATCAAAAATGTAGAGATCCTTGTCCAGGAACTTGCGGTATTGGTGCTAGATGTGAAGTAATAAACCACAACCCTATTTGCACGTGTCCAAATAGATATACGGGTGATCCGTTTGTTAGGTGTCAACCTCAACGTAAGAATTTATCTCAAAGTATATATTTTATTTTAACTTTATTGATAATCCTAATGAGCAATAATAAAAATTACAGCCGAAGCCCCAGTAATTCATGTTAATCCATGCCAACCATCGCCATGTGGACCAAATTCGCAATGTCGAGAGATAGGCGATTCTCCGTCTTGCTCTTGTTTACCCGAATTTATTGGCTCTCCACCCAACTGTAGACCAGAATGCGTCAGCAACACGGAATGTGCTAGTAATCTCGCTTGTATAAACCAAAAATGTAAAGATCCTTGCCCCGGCTCTTGTGGAGCTAATGCGGAGTGCCGTGTTGTCAGTCATACTCCAATGTGCATCTGCGCTATTGGATACACAGGCGATCCATTCGTTCAGTGTATCCTACGACAACAAGATCCGATCGATGAGCGACCCACTCCTTGCACTCCATCACCATGCGGAGCCAATGCCGTTTGCAGAGAGCAAAACGGAGCCGGTGCTTGCACTTGCTTACCAGAATATTTCGGAAATCCATACGAAGGATGTAGACCTGAATGCGTTTTGAACTCAGACTGCCCATCTAATAGGGCTTGTCTAAGAAACAGATGTCAAGATCCTTGTCCCGGAACTTGTGGTCCTAATGCAGATTGTCAAGTAGTTAATCATTTACCGTCTTGCACATGCAGACAAGGATATTCCGGAGATCCGTTCCGATATTGCAACCTTTATCAACAACGTAAGAAAACCATTTTATATTAAAAATTAACAACGAAATAAATTTTAGAGAAATTTATTTTTAAAAAAAATGTATATTCACGCAAAACCGAAAAATACGTATATTTTTAGTTAAAAAAAATAGAACATTTCTAAATATTATGCTATAAACGTTTAAATAAAATAATAATTAATAATCTTCCTCTTTAGCAATCGAACAAACTGACCCGTGCAATCCATCGCCTTGTGGTCCAAACAGTCAATGCAAAGAAATAAACGGACAAGGTGTCTGCTCGTGTCTTCCAACTTATATCGGTTCTCCTCCGTCATGTAGGCCAGAATGTGTTGTTAGCTCTGAGTGTCCACAGGATAAGGCTTGCGTAAACCAGAAATGCGTTAATCCATGCCCAGGTCCATGCGGAACAAACTCACGCTGCAATGTTAATAATCACAGTCCAATATGTTCTTGTAACGACGGCTACACTGGAGACCCGTTCTCGAGATGTTATCCAATTCCTCGTAAGTCTTACTAATCTAATCTAGTAAATAACATCAATTGTATAAGAAATCTGTATTAAAGCACACTAAATTTATACATTTTAGCCCCAATTGCTCCGGTTAAAGACGAACCCTATAGAGACCCATGCGTTCCATCACCATGTGGTCTCAATTCACAATGTAGAGACATAGGCGGCGTTCCTTCATGCTCTTGTCTGCCAAATTACATCGGAAGTCCACCAAATTGCAGACCTGAATGTACAATCAATTCAGAATGTCCTAGCAATAAGGCTTGCATGAATGAAAAATGTCGCGATCCATGCCCTGGCTCATGTGGTTTTGGTGCTCAGTGTGCCGTAATAAACCATACGCCAGTTTGCACTTGTCCAGACGGATACACTGGAGATCCGTTCACCAACTGTTTTCCTAAACCTCCGCGTAAGAATATAAATTGAATATAGTTTTGTATAATTCTTATTTTTTTATGACAAATTTCCAAACATAATATAATTTATTGTAGAAATTGAACCTCAAAAGTCTGACCCATGTAATCCATCGCCGTGTGGACCAAACGCTATTTGCAATGACGGGGATTGCACTTGCATACCTGAATACACTGGAGACCCATTTGTAGGTTGTAGACCAGAATGTGTAGTCAGCGCCGATTGTCCTCGTAATAAGGCTTGCATGAGAAACAAGTGTATGGACCCATGCCCCGGTACATGCGGACAAAATGCTATCTGCGAAGTAATAAATCATATCCCGATGTGCAATTGTCCCCCAGGAATGTTCGGTAATGCATTCGTAGAATGCAGGCCAATGCAGGGTATGTGTACACCATTTATATGCAATTAAAATTGAATTGCGCTCTATTTTAATTCTATGGTAATTTTAATTTAGCCCCAATTATATCAAACCCATGCACTCCAACACCATGTGGACCTAATAGTCAGTGCAGAGAAATTAATGGACAAGCTGTATGCTCTTGCGTACCTGGATATATTGGAAGCCCACCGACATGTAGACCTGAATGCGTAGTAAGCTCCGAATGTCCACAAAATGAGGCATGTAATAATCAGAAATGTCGCGATCCTTGTCCTGGAACTTGCGGTATTGGTGCTAGATGTGAAGTAATAAACCATAACCCTATTTGCACGTGTCCAAATCGGTACACGGGTGATCCATTCGTTAGGTGTCAACCACAACGTAAGAATTTTATGTCATTTTGTATATTATATTTTAATTCGATGCATGATCCTAATAAGCAATGAAAAACTTACAGCCGAAGCTCCAGTAATTCATGTCAATCCATGCCAACCATCGCCATGTGGACCAAATTCGCAATGTCGAGAAATAGGCGACTCCCCGTCTTGCTCTTGTTTACCCGAGTTTAGTGGCTCTCCACCCAACTGTAGGCCAGAATGCGTCAGCAATACAGAATGTGCTAGTAATCTGGCTTGTATCAATCAAAAATGTAAAGACCCATGCCCAGGATCTTGTGGAGCTAATGCGGAGTGCCGTGTTGTCAGTCATACTCCAATGTGTATTTGTGCTATTGGATACACTGGCGATCCATTTGTTCAGTGCATCTTGCGACAACAAGATGCTATAGAGGTGCGACCAACTCCTTGCACCCCATCACCGTGTGGAGCCAATGCAGTCTGCAGGGAACAAAACGGAGCCGGTGCTTGCACTTGCTTACCTGAATATTTCGGAAATCCATACGAAGGATGTAGACCTGAATGCGTATTGAACTCGGATTGTCCATCTAATAGGGCTTGTTTGAGAAATAGATGTCAAGACCCCTGTCCTGGAACTTGTGGCCAGAACGCGGATTGCCAAGTTGTAAACCATTTACCTTCTTGCACGTGCAGGCCGGGATACTCAGGAGATCCGTTCCGATATTGTAACCCTTATCAACAACGTAAGATTTTTATTTTTCTGACATTATTCAATATACTATATAGATTAATACGATGTAAAATAGACATGCTAAGATTTTTTATTTTGACAACATCGATGAATTACATTATTTAGTGTTAAACTTAAAGATTGAAAAATGGTAACGAAACTTTAAATTTTAATATTTCATCAGCTCAACAAGTCGATCCATGCAATCCATCGCCATGTGGACCTAACAGTCAATGCAAAGAGATAAACGGACAAGGTGTTTGCTCGTGTCTACCAACTTATATCGGTTCTCCTCCGTCATGTAGGCCAGAATGCGTTGTTAGCTCAGAGTGTCCACAAGATAAGGCTTGCCTTAACCAGAAATGCGTTAATCCATGCCCAGGTCCATGCGGTACTAACTCACGCTGCAATGTCAATAATCACAGTCCAATCTGTTCTTGTAACGACGGCTATACTGGAGATCCATTCTCGAGATGCTATCCAATTCCTCGTAAGTTTTACTAATGTAATCTAGTAAATAACATACTTTTATAAGAAATCTTTATTAAAAATCACTAAATTGATTTTTTTTTAGCCCCAATTGCTCCAGTTGAAGACGAACCATATAGAGACCCATGCGTTCCATCACCATGTGGGCTTAATTCTCAATGTCGAGATATTGGCGGAGTTCCTTCTTGTTCTTGCTTACCAAATTATATAGGAAGCCCTCCAAACTGCAGGCCTGAATGCACAATCAATTCAGAATGTCCCAGTAATAAGGCATGTATGAATGAGAAATGCCGAGATCCGTGCCCCGGCTCTTGCGGTCTTGGAGCACAATGTGCTGTTATCAATCATACTCCAGTATGCACTTGTCCTGACAGATATACAGGGGACCCGTTCACTAATTGTTATCCAGAACCTCCTCGTAAGACGACATTTTAATAATTCATTTTTATATTTTACTATATCCAAATGGAATACTTACAAAATCAATGTGTTTAGCTGTCGAGCCTCAGAAATCCGATCCATGCAATCCATCACCATGTGGACCAAATGCCATATGTAATGATGGAGATTGTACTTGCATACCCGAATATCAAGGAGATCCATTCGTTGGCTGTCGACCGGAATGCGTAGTTAGCGCTGATTGTCCTAGAAATAAAGCTTGCATGCGAAACAAGTGTATGGATCCTTGTCCTGGAACTTGCGGTCAGAATGCTATATGCGATGTAATTAACCATATTCCAATGTGTAATTGCCCACCAGGAATGTCTGGAAATGCATTTGTTGAATGCAGACCTATGCAGGGTACGTTAATTTGTGGAAAAAAAATATTTATATATCAACTTTGTTATTGATTTACTTATGTCATATTTAGCTCCTGTCTTTACAAACCCTTGCAATCCAACGCCATGCGGACCTAACAGTCAATGTAGAGAAATTAATCAACAAGCTGTATGCTCTTGCGTACCAGGATATATTGGAAGTCCACCTACTTGTAGGCCAGAATGTGTGGTTAGCTCTGAATGTCCCCAAAATGAGGCATGTAACAATCAGAAATGTAGAGATCCTTGTCCAGGAACCTGCGGTATTGGTGCCAGATGTGAAGTAATAAACCATAACCCTATTTGCACGTGTCCAAATCGGTACACAGGTGATCCATTCGTTAGATGTCAACCTCAACGTAAGAATTTTATCTCACATTATATATATTATTTTAATTCGATGCATGATCCTAATAAGCAATGCAAAAATTACAGCCGAAGACCCAGTAATTCACGTTAATCCATGCCAACCCTCGCCGTGTGGACCAAATTCGCAATGTCGAGAAATAGGCGACTCTCCGTCTTGCTCTTGTTTACCCGAATTTATTGGCTCTCCACCCAATTGTAGACCAGAATGCGTCAGTAACTCGGAATGTGCTAGTAATCTGGCTTGTATCAATCAAAAATGTAAGGATCCATGTCCAGGCTCTTGTGGGGCTAATGCGGAGTGCCGTGTAGTCAGTCATACTCCAATGTGCATTTGTGCCATCGGATATACTGGTGATCCATTCGTCCAGTGCATCTTACGACAACAAGATCCTATATATGTACCATCAAATCCTTGCACTCCATCCCCATGTGGAGCCAATGCAATCTGCAGGGAACAAAACGGAGCCGGTGCTTGCACTTGCCAACCTGAATATTTCGGAAATCCATACGAAGGATGTCGACCTGAATGTGTAATAAACTCAGACTGTCCATCGAATAGAGCCTGTATTAGAAATAAATGTCAAGATCCTTGTCCGGGAACTTGCGGTCAGAATGCGGATTGTCAAGTTATTAATCATCTACCTTCTTGCACTTGTAGACAGGGATACTCCGGTGATCCATTCAGTTACTGTAACGTCTACCAACCACGTAAGCTGACATTTATTTTAAACGAATATTCTTGTTATAAGTATATACGATAATTTATTATAATAATTATATTTATTTCAACAGCGGTTGATAAAATAAACCCTTGCAATCCATCGCCTTGTGGTCCAAACAGTCAATGCAAAGAGATAAACGGACAAGGTGTCTGCTCGTGTCTTCCAACTTATATCGGTTCTCCTCCGTCATGTAGACCAGAATGCGTTGTTAGCTCCGAGTGTCCACAGGATAAGGCTTGCCTTAACCAGAAATGCGTAAATCCATGCCCAGGTCCATGCGGTACTAACTCACGCTGCAATGTCAATAACCACAGTCCAATATGTTCTTGTAACGACGGCTACACTGGAGACCCGTTCTCGAGATGTTATCCAATTCCTCGTAAGTCTTACTAATCTAATCTAGTAAATAACATCAATTGTATAAGAAATCTGTATTGAAAATGACTAAATTTATACAATTTTAGCCCCAATTGCTCCAGTTAAAGACGAACCATATATAGACCCATGCGTTCCAACCCCATGCGGTCTCAATTCACAATGTAGAGATATAGGTGGTACTCCATCTTGCTCTTGCTTGCCAAATTATATTGGAAGTCCACCAAATTGCAGACCAGAATGTACAATCAACTCGGAATGTCCTAGTAACAAGGCTTGTATGAACGAGAAGTGTCGCGATCCTTGTCCAGGATCATGTGGATTTGGTGCACAATGTGCCGTAATAAATCATACTCCTGTATGCACTTGTCCAGACGGATATACTGGAGATCCATTCTCGAATTGCTATCCTAAACCTCAACGTAAGGAAATATTTAATAATATTGATTTCATTTAAGCTTCATTATTAAGGGATTGTTTTGAATATTTTAGCTGTTGAACCACAAAAATCTGATCCTTGCAATCCATCACCATGTGGTCCTAATGCCAATTGTAATGATGGATCTTGTACATGCATAGCTGAATATCAAGGCGATCCATACGTAGGTTGTAGACCAGAATGCGTCATCAGCGCTGATTGTCCTCGTAACAGAGCTTGTATGCGAAATAAATGCAAAGATCCTTGTCCAGGAACTTGCGGTCAAAACGCAATTTGTGAAGTCATCAACCATATACCAATGTGCAATTGTCCGCAGGGAATGACAGGCAATGCATTCGTAGAATGCAGACCTGCGCGTGGTATGTTAACGAATCTCAATCAGAAAATTTTCATATATTGCATCACATCTCATGCATATTATTTTAAAATACAGATCCTGTAGTTACAAATCCATGTAATCCATCACCATGCGGACCCAACAGTCAATGTAGAGAAATCAACGGACAAGCAGTGTGTTCTTGCGTTCCTGGATTCATAGGAAGTCCACCGACTTGTAGGCCCGAATGTGTGGTCAGCTCTGAATGTCCTCAAAACGAAGCCTGTAATAATCAAAAATGCCGCGATCCTTGCCCAGGAACTTGCGGTATCGGCGCTAGATGCGAGGTTATAAATCACAACCCTATTTGCACTTGTCCTAATAGATATATTGGTGATCCATTTGTCAGATGTCAACCGCAACGTAAGCATTTAGTCTTCAATATATATTTTATTCTACTCTACTAGATATTAATGATAATTGAATAAATTCACAGCTGAAGCCCCAGTGGTACACGTTAATCCATGCCAACCATCGCCGTGTGGACCGAATTCCCAATGCAGAGAGATTGGCGATACGCCCTCATGCACTTGCTTACCCGAGTTTATAGGATCTCCACCCAACTGCAGACCAGAATGTGTCAGCAATTCGGAATGTGCCAGCAATCTGGCTTGTATTAATCAAAAATGTAAAGATCCTTGTCCAGGAACTTGCGGATTTAATGCTATGTGCCGTGTGGTGAGCCATTCGCCCAACTGTTATTGTCCTCCGCCACTCACTGGTGATCCATTCTCACAATGTAACAATGCTCCAGGTATACTTATTATATTTTCTTAAATATGATGCGATTTTCCTATATTATAAACTGTACGTTATTTTAGAACCTTTATCGGATGTGGTATCCCCTTGTACGCCCTCGCCATGTGGCGTCAATGCTAGATGCGTCGAAAGACAACGATCCGGATCGTGTACTTGCATTCCTGGATATTTCGGAAATCCTTATGAAGGCTGTCGTCCAGAATGCGTTCTAAATTCTGATTGTCCGTCGAATAGAGCTTGCGTCCGTGAAAAATGCGTAGATCCTTGCCCTGGAACTTGTGCATCTAATGCCATCTGCCAAGTAATAAATCATCTTCCATCTTGCACTTGCATAGCTGGTTATACTGGAGATCCGTTCAGATATTGTTCTCCTCAAACAACACGTAAGAATTGACGTATTCGTTATCTAAATTAAAAAAAAACACATGTTACTAGCGATATTCGGAACGTTATCATTAATATTTATTTAAACTAAATTAAAAAAAATGAACTTTACAGCAGTATCAGAACCAACGGATCCATGCAATCCATCGCCGTGTGGTCCAAACAGCAGATGTAGAGTAATCAATGGTCAAGGTATTTGCAGTTGTCTGCCAGAGTTTATTGGATCGCCTCCATCGTGCAGACCAGAGTGCACTGTCAGCTCTGAATGTGCATCAAGCTTAGCTTGCATTAACAGAAAATGCAAAGATCCATGCGGCAATCACTGCGGTCGCAACACTGTATGCCAAGTGATAAATCATAGCCCAATATGCGCTTGTATTAACGGGTACACCGGTGATCCATTCACCACCTGTAATCCAAGTAAGATCATCGACTGTAATTATAAAGTTTATTAAAATATGATACTTAAATAAAAATCCGCTTCGCAGTACCTCCGAGAGATCCACCGAAAATTGATGAGTACATAAATCCATGTGTTCCAACACCTTGCGGTCCAAATTCACAATGCAGAGATATCGGTGGCACTCCCTCTTGCTCTTGTTTACCAATGTTCACTGGAAGTCCACCGAACTGCAGACCTGAGTGTACTATCAACCCAGAATGCCCAAGCAATAGAGCTTGCATAAATCAAAAATGTCGAGATCCGTGTCCTGGCTCTTGTGGATTAGGCGCACAATGTGCCGTAATCAATCATACTCCAGTATGCACTTGCCCAGATGGATATACAGGAGATCCATTTACGAACTGTTATCCTAAACCACCACGTAAGAAATCTATCAACATTTTTTTTAAAAAAATTATAAATTCATATTAAATATAAATAATTAATTATAGCAATAGAGCCGCAAAAGAGTGATCCTTGTGACCCATCTCCTTGTGGTCCTAACGCCGTATGTAACAATGGAGAATGCACATGCATACCAGAATATCAGGGAGATGCTTACAGTGGTTGTCGCCCAGAATGCGTTACAAACTCAGATTGTTCTAGAGATAAGGCCTGCATGAGAAACAAGTGTATGAATCCATGTCCAGGAACTTGCGGTCAGAATGCTTTATGCGACGTTATCAACCATATACCAATGTGCAGTTGTCCTCCGGGAATGACTGGAAATGCATTCGTCGACTGTAGACCTGCGCGTGGTACGTTTACACAATTATTTAGGTATATCATTAAATTTGGATCATATCTGACGGATATATTTTTTAATACAGACCCTGTCGTCATAAACCCATGCAATCCGTCACCATGCGGACCTAACAGTCAATGCAGAGAAATTAATGGACAGGCTGTATGCTCTTGCGTCCCAGGATATATAGGAAGTCCACCGACGTGTAGACCCGAATGCGTGGTCAGCTCTGAATGCCCTCAAAATGAAGCATGTAACAATCAGAAATGTCGCGATCCTTGTCCAGGAACTTGCGGTATTGGTGCTAGATGCGAGGTTATCAACCACAACCCCGTCTGTACTTGTCCAAATAGATACATTGGCGATCCATTCGTCAGATGTCAACCGCAACGTAAGAATTTAGACTTAAACATACATTTTATCATAATTTACTTGATCTCAACGATACTTGAATAAATTCACAGCTGCAGACCCAGTAATTCACGTAAATCCATGCCAACCATCACCGTGTGGACCAAATTCACAATGCAGAGAGATAGGCGACTCGCCGTCTTGCTCTTGTTTACCCGAATTTATTGGCTCTCCGCCCAACTGCAGACCAGAATGTGTCAGTAATACTGAATGCCCTAGTAACTTGGCTTGCATCAATCAGAAGTGTAAAGATCCATGCCCAGGACTATGCGGAGCCAATGCAGAATGTCGAGTGATCAGTCATACCGCCATGTGTGTTTGTTCAATCGGTTATACAGGCAACGCTTTTATACAATGCGAAATCCAGAAATCTGATCCGATACCTGATGCTCAAACACCATGCGTACCATCGCCATGCGGTGCTAATGCCGTCTGCAAAGAACAAAATGGCGCCGGATCCTGTGCCTGCTTACCAGATTATTTCGGAAATCCATACGAAGGATGTCGACCCGAATGCGTAATAAACTCGGACTGTCCATCGAATAGAGCCTGCATTAGAAACAAATGTCAAGATCCTTGTCCGGGAACTTGCGGTCAGAATGCGGATTGTCAAGTTATTAATCATCTACCTTCTTGTACTTGTAGACAGGGATACTCCGGTGATCCATTCCGTTACTGTAACGTCTATCAACCACGTAAGCTGGCATTTATTTTACACGAATATTCTTGTTATGTGTATGCGATAATTTTATATGATAATTTATTTCAACAGCGGTTGATAAAATAAACCCTTGCAATCCATCGCCTTGTGGTCCAAACAGTCAATGCAAAGAGATAAACGGACAAGGTGTCTGCTCGTGTCTTCCAACTTATATCGGTTCTCCTCCGTCATGTAGACCAGAATGCGTTGTTAGCTCCGAGTGTCCACAGGATAAGGCTTGCCTTAACCAGAAATGCGTTAATCCATGCCCAGGTCCATGCGGTACTAACTCACGCTGCAATGTCAATAATCACAGTCCAATCTGTTCTTGTAACGACGGCTATACTGGAGATCCATTCTCGAGATGCTATCCAATTCCTCGTAAGTGTTTACATATAATATCTTATTTACAGGATAGAAAACCAACATGTTACTTAATGTTATATAACAATGTTTCAGCTTCAATACCTCCTGTCGAAGTAAGTTATGTAGATCCATGTGTTCCAACACCTTGTGGTCTCAATTCCCAATGTAGAAATATAGGCAACGTTCCTTCATGCTCTTGTCTACCAAATTACATCGGAAGTCCACCAAATTGCAGACCTGAATGTACGATCAATTCAGAATGTCCTAGCAATAAAGCATGCATGAATCAAAAATGCAGAGATCCATGCCCCGGATCATGTGGACTTGGCGCACAATGTGCTGTAATCAACCACACGCCTGTATGCACGTGTCCTGATGGATACACGGGAGATCCATTCTCGAATTGTTATCCCAAACCTCTACGTAAGGATATATTTAATAATATTGATTACGTTTCATTATTACGGGTGCGTTGTATTTTATAATAATATAATATTTCAGCTGTCGAACCGCAAAAGTCAGATCCATGCAATCCATCGCCTTGCGGACCCAATGCCGTTTGCAATAACGGAATTTGCACGTGTATAGCTGAATATCATGGAGATGCCTATCAAGGGTGTAGACCAGAATGTGTAGTAAGCGCTGATTGTCCTAGCAACAGAGCTTGCATGCGAAATAAGTGCATGGATCCTTGTCCAGGCACTTGCGGCCAGAATGCTATATGCGATGTTATTAACCATATTCCGATGTGTAATTGTCCACCGGGAATGTCTGGCAATGCTTTCATCGAATGCAGACCATTTAAGGGTATTTATAGCAACATCATATCGTGTAAGCTATCGAGAAGCGGTTTTAATTTTTATGAATGCATTATTAGATTCAGTCGTTACGAATCCATGCCATCCATCGCCCTGCGGACCAAACAGTCAATGCAGACAAATAAACGGGCAGGCCGTGTGCTCTTGCGTTCTCGGATACGTTGGTAGTCCACCGACGTGCAGACCAGAGTGCACAGTCAGCTCAGAATGTCCTCAGAACGAAGCTTGTAGCAATCAGAAGTGCATCAACCCATGTCCTGGAACATGCGGCACGGATGCTGTTTGCAATGTCATACATCATAGTCCCATCTGCAGATGCATGTCTGGTTATACCGGAGATCCATTTACACGATGCGTTCCGAGTACGTTGAATATTATCTGGTTCAATATGCATTTGAATGCAAATTATTAATAAGGTTTTTATTTTAGTTCCGCCAAAGATTGAATATATAGATCCGTGCAAACCATCGCCGTGCGGTCCAAACAGTCAATGCACAACAAACGGAGATTCATATGTGTGCAATTGTTTGCCGACGTTCATCGGTGCACCACCTAATTGTCGATCGGAATGCGCCACCAATGAAGATTGTGCTTATAATATGGCTTGTATCCGCCAAAAATGCAAAGATCCGTGTCCTGGCGCTTGCGGATTGAATGCCCAATGCCATGTCATCAATCATAGTCCGACGTGTTCTTGTTTAGCAGGATACACCGGCGATCCATTCTCGCAATGCTCTGTGATTGTCCAGACTCCGCCTAGAGATGTTACGAATCCTTGTTTCCCATCGCCTTGTGGCGCTAACGCCATCTGTAAAGAGCAATATGGTGCTGGATCATGCACTTGTATACCAGAATATTATGGAAATCCTTATGATGGTTGCAAACCGGAATGCATCTTAAACACAGATTGTCCATCAAACAAAGCGTGCGTTGGTAATAAATGCGTGAATCCGTGCCCAGGAACTTGTGCATCCAATGCAATTTGCCAAGTCATCAGCCATTCGCCGACGTGCTCATGCCATGATGGTTACACAGGAAATCCATTCCAATATTGCAATTTGATACAAAAACGTAAGTTGCTCTCTAATTTAGCATTCATTCATTTTAATTCGTTGGTTAATTTCATTATTATTCCGTTCAGCATTAGTGATTCCACCGCCAACACCGTGCATCCCTGATCCGTGTGGACCAAATTCCGTGTGCAAAGTTGTAGGCTCACAAGCCGCATGTTCTTGCATGGATACCTTCATAGGAAGTCCACCGCAATGTCGACCAGAGTGCGTAGTCAGCTCCGAGTGTCCATCCGACAAGAGTTGTAGGAATCAAAAATGCATAAACCCATGTCCAGGCACATGCGGCTTGGGTGCCCATTGCAACGTGGTGAACCACAGCCCAATCTGCTCATGCGATCAAGGCTATACCGGAGATCCGTTCAGCAGATGCGTACCAATACCACCACGTATGTATCATAAACCGTATTGATCGCATCACATTATTTAACATTGATACAAATCATCTCTTCTCCAGCTCTGCGAGAACCTGTCGAAATAAATCCATGCGTTCCATCGCCGTGCGGACCGAACTCGATCTGTCAGGCGATAGGCGAAGTACCATCGTGCACGTGCCTCACTAACTTCATAGGCAGCCCACCCAATTGCAGACCGGAATGTTCAATACACGCGGATTGCAGCAGCTATCTAGCGTGCATCAACAACAAATGTAGAGATCCTTGTCCTGGCTCTTGCGGATTAAACACTAGATGTTCCGTCATCAACCACACGCCAGTATGCACATGCGTCGAAGGTTACACGGGCGATCCGTTCACGCGTTGCAATATGATTCCAGCAGGTACATATCCTGAAAATCTTGCAAATACCTCCGTATTTCATTGTCTTAATCGTTTATTTGTCGTAGATGCACCGGCATTGCCGAAAAATCCTTGCTCGCCGAATCCCTGTGGAGCCAATGCCAAATGTAACAACGGCGTTTGCACATGTCTTCCCGAATATTTCGGAGATCCTTACGCTGGCTGTCGCCCCGAATGCATCATCAACGAAGACTGCATGAAAAATAAGGCTTGTATCGGAAATAAATGCGGCAATCCCTGTACGAACGCATGCGGTGCAAACGCACAATGCGATGTCATCAATCACGTACCGATGTGCTCGTGTCCACCTGGTACAACCGGCAACGCCTTCATCAACTGCAATCCTTACATACCGCCTGAGATCAAATCCGATCCTTGTATACCGTCTCCATGCGGCCCTAACAGCGTCTGCCGCGACATCAACGGCCAAGCCGTCTGCTCTTGTATCACTGGCTACATAGGATCTCCACCAACGTGTCGACCCGAATGCTTATCAAGCACAGACTGTCGCCTGAACGAAGCGTGCTTGAATCAAAAATGCGGAGATCCATGTCCAGGCAGCTGCGGATACAACGCCAGATGCCAAGTGTTGAACCACAATCCCATATGCTCATGCGATGTCGGATATACTGGTGATCCATTCTCACGCTGTCTACCAATTCGTAAGAATCATTTCAATCCACATACGAACTTATTTAAACAATTTATTCATATTTTCATGTGTTTTTTTTTATTAGAAAATGTACCTGAAATACCTAATAATCCATGCCAACCTTCGCCATGCGGTCCGTTATCTGAATGCAGGGTGAACGGAGCGACGTACAGCTGCAACTGTATTCCGAACACAATAGGGGCACCGCCCAATTGCAGATTCGAATGCACCAGCAGCTCCGAATGCGCTCACAATCTAGCATGCGACAACTTCAAATGCAAAGATCCATGTCCGGGTGTATGCGGACGCAATGCGGAATGCCGAGTGGTTAGCCATTCGCCAAACTGTGCTTGCATATCCGGATATTACGGAGATCCATTCAGGGAATGCAACCCGCAAGAAGTGTCCATACCGAGACCAGTAGATTTATTGAATCCTTGCTTCCCCGATCCGTGCGGAGTGAACGCTGTATGCAGAGAACAAAACCGTGCCGGATCATGTACTTGTATCCCCAACTACTTCGGAAATCCATACGAAGGATGCAGACCTGAATGCGTACTCAATACCGATTGTCCTTCGAATAAGGCGTGTCTCCAGACTAAATGTGTGGATCCATGCCCAGGAACCTGCGGACAGAATGCCATATGCAGAGTGATCAATCATCTACCATCTTGCACGTGCATTCCCGGATATACCGGAGATCCCTTCCGTTATTGTTCTGTTCCACAAAAGGAACCAGTTTTGATAGTCAATCCATGCAATCCATCACCATGCGGACCAAATAGCGTATGCAACGATCTGGGCAACGGAAGAACCCAATGCTTATGCATGCCAGATTTCATTGGAACTCCACCAAACTGCAGACCGGAATGCGTAGTCAACTCGGAATGCCCAATCGATAAATCTTGCATAAGACAAAAATGCACTAATCCATGCCCTCAACCGTGCGGAAGAAACGCCGATTGCAGAGTCCACTATCACAGTCCCATATGCAGTTGCATCAATGGATACACGGGAGATCCGTTCGCATCGTGCTATCCGATACCAAGTCAGTCATTCATATGATTCAAATTTGTATTATATTACATTATCTAATTTATCCATTTAATTCTAGAACCACCAGAGCCATCAAAGGACTTGTATTTAAATCCTTGTCAACCGGATCCTTGCGGACCGTACTCGATTTGCAGGAACATAAACGAGCTACCATCGTGCACTTGTTTGCCGTCTTACATCGGCGTTCCACCAAACTGCAGACCAGAGTGCAGCGTCAATACGGATTGTCGCAGCAATCTGGCTTGCATTCACGAGAAATGTCAAGATCCTTGCCCAGGCTCGTGCGGAATAAATGCGATATGCACCGTGATCAATCATATACCAATATGCACTTGCATGACGCGATATACCGGAGATCCTTTCAGAAATTGCTACGTAGAACCAGAAGGTACTTATTATATCATAAGCATAAGATATCATATCTTAGTATTTAATTGTATTAATGCGATTGTTCTGTTTAGTTATTAAACCGGTGAAGACAGATCCTTGCAATCCATCACCTTGCGGACCTAACGCTATATGCAATAACGGCGTCTGCACCTGTGTGAATCTGTACTTTGGAAATCCTTACGTAGGATGTCGACCGGAATGCACACAGAATTATGATTGTCCGACTAATAAGGCCTGCATCGGCAACAGATGCTCGGATCCTTGTCCGGGAACGTGCGGACAAGGAGCTGTGTGCAACGTCTACAACCACGTGCCGAGATGCACTTGTCCGGAGACGTTGAGCGGAGATCCGCTTGTCTTCTGCAGATTCATACCACGTACGCGCTCTCATCTAATCTTTAATTTCTAATATATCGATAATTAATTAATTCAACGTTGATGTTACAGCGCCGCCTAAGATTCAACCTTGTAATCCATCGCCATGCGGACCGAACAGTCAATGCAGAGTTTTTAACGAACAAGCGGTTTGTTCGTGCATCGCAGGCTACATAGGATCTCCGCCGAATTGCAAACCCGAATGCGTCATCAGCTCGGATTGTACGAGCAATAAGGCGTGCTTGAATCAGAAATGCGTAGATCCGTGTCCGGGGACGTGCGGCTTTGCTGCATTGTGTAACGTGGTGAACCACAATCCGATCTGCGTGTGTCCGAACGGATACACCGGAGATCCATTCTCTAGATGTTACATTAAGCGTAAGAAGCGGAACCGATCTGATCCAAAGTCAACTGCAATGTATTAATTTGATGTTAATTCTTTATAGCGCCAGTGATCGAATCTAAGGACCCGCCGAATCCGTGCGTACCCTCGCCGTGCGGTCCTAATTCTCAATGCATCGAATCGAACGGCGCTCCGGCTTGTTCTTGCCTTCCAGGTTTCGTCGGAGCACCTACTAACTGTCGGCCGGAATGCGTCATCAATTCAGAATGCCGACCTGAGCTAGCGTGTATAAGCCAAAAGTGTCAGGATCCTTGTCCTGGCTCGTGTGCCTCTAACGCTCAATGCACTGTCATAAGACATGTACCGATTTGTTCTTGTCCGGTTGACTATATTGGTGATCCGTTTAGATATTGCACGCCCAAGCCGAGTAAGTATTGTTGAAATTTTATATTGAAATATAAACGAATTCGCGTATTTCCGTGGCTAAAGGATGCTAGACGTGCGTTTTGACGGAGAAATGGGATTTTTGTGGAATTTAGATCTCGGATGAAATTTAGGCATGAATTTCATGTGAGATCCATATTTCATAACTATTCTAATTTAATTACACTCGGATGATTAGTATTTTAGATATACATAGTGAACTTTTAGAATCTTCATTTGTTATAGATTTTCAGGTCGAAGGTTATATATTTGAGGTTACATATCACATCACGATTTATATAATTGAATGTTTCTCGTAATAACCTCAAATCTAAAACATTTTCACCGCACTCTCTTCTTATTGTTGTTCGCACTTAATTATATATAAAAATATAGAGATCGAAAAATTGCATGTATGTGTTTAAGTTATAGAATGGTGATGGCGATTTATAAAAAAGTTTATATTCTTATGATTCATATTGTAAGATATACGTACTGCATATAAACTGGTTTATAAATCTTATCTAACGTTCGAGATCTTGGTGTTTATTTTGGATTTTTCGCCAAATTTTCAGAACCACCCACCAAAATCGACGAGGGCGATCCATGCTTGCCGTCTCCCTGCGGATCTAACGCACGTTGCCACGTGGAAAATACACGCGCTATATGCGAATGTCTTCCGGAGTACCGCGGAAATCCTTATGACGGATGCAGACCGGAGTGCTTAGTCAGCTCCGATTGTCCAATGTCTGCTGCTTGCATCGGCAATAAATGCAGAGATCCATGTCCTGGAACCTGCGGCGTCGGTGCTCTTTGCAACGTCATAAATCACATCCCGATATGCTCATGCCCCAGAGGAACTTCAGGCAATGCTTTCAGACAATGTTACATTGTACCTGAAATTGGTAAATATCAGACGTGCGACCATTGTATGTTATATATAAATATATTGATATATTCTTCTTTTTTTTTAGCGAAACCATTAGAACATAAAGATCCTTGCAATCCATCGCCATGCGGTTTGAACACCATATGTCGCAAAATCAATGGTAATGCAGCGTGCGAATGCGTGCAAGGCTTCTTCGGATCCCCGACTGGTAGCGGATGCAGACCGGAATGTACCATCAGCTCTGATTGTCCCAGGGACAAGGCGTGTGCCAATTCTAAATGTATTGACCCATGCCCTGGATCTTGCGGATTCAGAGCTCAATGTCAAGTCATCAACCACAGTCCGATCTGCAGCTGCCCGCCACCGTACGTTGGAAATCCATTCGTCGAATGCAAAGAAGATAAAGGTATGTTTCATATCCCTTATTTTTCTCCATCCTTTCCTTGTTACAGATACTTAGGATCGAGTTTTTACAAAGGATCTAGCATATTACATATTGCAACCTGTGAGATCTCCAGAGACTTGAACAAAGAATAACATCCTGCCTGCTTCCCCACGCAATCCCCAATTCTTCTGTATCCTACCAGTGCATTCTGAATTACCAGTTTTTGTTAAAGCCTCTTTTTTATGATTGAAACTAAGATATATAGCAAGTATAGTATTTGCCCGTTAATTAATACGTCCTTGCAGATGTTATAAACCGGCATAGTCCGTCCGCATCATTTCCGGGCTCTCGATATTCTCGAGTGCGCCCCTATCCTTCTTACGTAAAAAAATCGGTGACATCATCGTCACGTGACTCACAGGACCGGGTATAAATATGTCCCGTTTTTGAGCCATTCACACACATTCGCTCGCACCGTCATGGCAGTCACATCTCCGTGATTTTTCTCGTACCGGAGATACGTCTCCCGGATCTTCATCTTCATCTCGTACCGGAGATACGTCTCTGGAATCTTTTCATCACACATATCATCGAACTGACGACACCTGCAAAATCTTCAATAAACATCATCAGCAAAACCAAAGCGTGTTTCACTTTGATCTCGATCTTCGAAGCGATCGTCAACTACCGGACGATCGAACGTTTTGGCGCCAGCGGTCGTGTGCCTTTTGATACGCGAGCTCGGGTGCCTTAACATTGGAGGCAGCGACGGGTTACCATTTTTGGTACTACTGTCGTCCCCATAACATTTTGGTGGTAGCGGTGGGATACCTTTTTGGTACTACTATCGCGCGCCCCTTAACACAGACTTAAGTATTTCCCCGATATATTAAAAGCATTATCAACTACCAAAACATCTTGTTCTAAATATAAAGACGTGTGTTTACCTATGGGATTGAATTTCACAATCTTTCCTTTATATTATTTTACCAAAGAATGAAAGTCAACCCTTCTATAGCGCTGCTTGATATAGAGCGGCGTGTACGCCAGTCCCTCTTACAGCGCTTCTTTCTACATCGTCGTTTTCTACAAAACGTTAAATCTCCAAGATCAAATCACATTTTTTGTAAATATAAACGTATTTTGCCACGTGGTCACTATCTCGGCGCTATAGGAGAGATTTTATTTATTAAATTATTTCCGTTCTTATCCACAATAAGACTATTTCCTAGTTCTTGGTTGGCATATTTTTGTAGATGTAATTTCAATAACTAATCGCATTTGCTTAAGTTTTTCTAGCAGGATAAAAAAAATCCTTTTCCTATTGGGATCCTAAATTCTAATCCAAATCGACTTAATAATTTATTGTCGATACAAATATTGAATATTTTTACGATTCTTTGGTGAAACTCTGTAGTTTTTTATTAAGAATATTTCGTTATGCTTGATTCTTTCTCGAATATCTGGTGAAATTCTAATCCATTTTTTTGATTAACGATGTTAATTATTGATTACTTTTTTGCAGTGGAACGAGATCCTTGTAATCCATCACCATGCGGACCGAACGGCGAGTGCAGAATCATCAACGGAGTTGCATCCTGCACATATCCCGAATGCATCATAAACCAAGACTGTCCTCGCGACAAAGCTTGCTTCTCGCAAAAATGCGGTGATCCATGCAATTCTGCCTGCGGTCTAAATGCACTTTGCCAGGTTAGTCTCCAAAAAAATCGATAAAAATTGTAAAAATGTAAGATGCAGCTTTAAAACCGTTGAATTTAATTATAGGTCGTGAATCACAAAGCCGTATGCGTATGTCCTGCGGGATATACAGGATCTCCTCAAGTCAAATGCCAACAACACATTGAAGCTCCGGGTATGTTTAATGTTCAATCTCTTTCTTTAAACCAGAATGGAATATCATTTGATTTACTCATTGTATTTATCAATTTCAGTTCCTAAACCTGAGTGTGTCCAAGATTCTGAATGCAATAGAGATATGTCATGTATGAACCAACAATGCAGGAATCCATGCACGTTCAATACGTGCGGTCAAAATGCTAAATGCAGAGTGCAACAACACCGTCCATTCTGCACATGCAACGATGGATACACCGGAAATGCTAATACCATCTGCTACGAAAGTAATATTGATTTATCTTGTTGTGTGTCATTTGTTTGATCCGTATTAATTCGGTACTGTTTATTTGCAGTCGGTTGCCGTAGTGACTCTGAATGCACTCCAAGACAGGCTTGCATCAACAAAGAATGCGTAGATCCATGCCAATTCACGCAATGCGGTCTGAACGCCGTGTGCAATGCTGATTCCAATCACAAAGCTCGTTGTTACTGTCCGGAATCGTTCAGAGGCGATCCCCTCGTGAGATGCCAGAGGCCAGAGTGCACCTCGGACAACGACTGTCCGTACAATCTGGCCTGCAGAGAAGAGCGGTGTAGAGATCCATGCAATTGTGCATCGAATGCAGAATGCGTGGTGAACTACCATCGCGCTAGCTGTCGCTGTCCAACTGGTTATCGAGGAGATCCAGCAACACTCTGCGAAAGAAGTACGTGTATTATTATAAACATTTTTATATACGTGCGGAGGCGTTGAATCTCTCGCACTTATATTCCCCCTGGCCAGTCTCATAAAGAATTCCCTGAATTCTTAGTTTTCGTCGGAAGGCTGATCTCCACGATTACTAACTTAACTTTAAATTAGATTATCGTAATACTGGTTAGTTACTTTAAAATCACGCGTCCGCGAATCGGGTCTTGCTCAGTGGCAGGAGAGGTGGGATTCCTTCCCCAGAGGGTGGACTACCTATCTCTTATTTCACGATATCAGAGCCAGGCTTAATTGTAGCTGGTTCTTCTCAGACATCTGGGTCAGTCAAATCCTGACTGGCCACGGTAATTTCAAGGCTAAGCTTAAAGAGTTTAACCTTGTAGCATCTCCACATTGCTAGTGTGAGCACGTCTGTCAGGATTACAGTCTGTGGACCTGTCCTTACCTGGACGCTGCGCGTCGCGATCTACTCTATGCTGTCCCATGCGGCATTTCTCCTACGCGTCTTCCGGTGGAGGACCCGTAGGATAATTTTTCGCTTTGTACCGACTTTCGGAGAGTTGTGCAAAGACACTTTCCATCTCCCTTCTCCCGTTTCTTAAAAAAGTCTTGCATTATATTTTAACAACACGCATTTCAAGAAAGAAACTGCTTTTGTTGCACCGATTGAACCAGAGATGGAACTGTGTCGGACCGGTCTGACACAGCTTCATCCTGGGTACAAAAGTGGTTAGTTATTTATTCATATGTCTAACGTTGTATTATTTTCAGTCGAGATTCAAGCTCAACCGCAATGCACATCTGATGCGGACTGCAGCAGTAAGCTCGCATGCTTCAGTGGAGTATGCAAAAATCCTTGCTTTGAAACCAAACCCTGTGGTAAAAATGCTCAGTGTTCAGTCGTCGATACATTGCCATTACGTACCATGGCTTGTCTTTGCCCAGCTGGATATGTCGGAGACGCAGATGTTGAATGCAAATTAGGTATTATATTCAATATAATTGCTTATTTTTTTTTTACTAATATCATCACTTTTGATGCCTCCTCCTTCAGTGTGGAGTGCGAAAAAATCGCGGATTCACTTAGAATATTTTAATTTTGATTTTAATTTTTATACAAGCAGCAGTTTGCAGATTATTTAATGCTTTACTAGGTATGTTCAGACATTATTTCATAGATTATAATTATTCTATGACTATTGCACTTGCTATGCAAAAAAAGATGTATATATCACTGTCACTATAATTTTTTTTTTAATGTAAATAAAAGATTTGTGTAAATAATTGAGGTCTTTTGTACAAAGGATATGTGAAACTCGATTTTTTTCAGGATTCATATATAGGTATCAGTTGGTAATGCAAAAATAAAACAGCAACATACTTTATGCCATTAAAAAAAAAACAAATGGTTACACAATATACTCAATTGTTGTTTTAAATGGTTTCAGCTACGCAACCATCACCGGGTTGTACGAAACACGATGACTGTCCACACAGTGAGTTGTGCTTCAACCGCAACTGCATAAACCCGTGCGTTGTCGGCAATCCATGCGCTTCGAATGCAGAATGTTCTCCAGCCAACCACAAAGCTTCTTGCAAATGTGCTGCAAATCTGATCGGTGATCCATTCATCAATTGTTATCCAGGTGAGAATCGTTTTCCACTAATAAACAAAAATATTTTTTTACATTATTACTGAAATAATATTATTTTTAATTTCAGTACCTCAAACATTACCTGAATGTACACAAGACTCTGAATGTGCAACAGACAAAGCATGCTTCAACAATCGTTGCCAGGACCCATGCGCCGCTGCTAATCCTTGCGGAGCTCATGCTGAATGCAGAGTCAACCAACACCGACCAATCTGCAATTGTCCATCGGGCTGGGCTGGCAACCCTCAAGTGCAATGCTACAAACGTAAGTATTAGTATTATAAAAAACCAACTCTGGGAACCAATGGGACTCTGATCTATCGTTATTTAAGGGATAATATGTATACGGTAAAACGGGATGATGATTTCGTATGGCTTCTACTTTTCCATTCTTCATATGCTCGTCGTTGTTGAAGTTGCCTCCGTCCTTTCGGAGCACACCAAGAACAGCATTAGTTGGCTACTAGCGATAGTCTAACAGCCGCCAAGTGTGGCACTGCTTCCTTTCGAACAAGTTTCCTCGTTACCACTACGGCCTGGGACCTGAAAGATGGGGCGAGATTGTAGAGAGTGGTAACAGGGAATGTAGTACGAAATGGTCTCTAAATCACTTACTGATGAGAGAGACACTAAGAAGGGTTTCTTATTAGGTCTTAGGAGGTCGGAGCGATAAGCGTGTTGGCTTTCGGTAATTCGGGAGGTTACCCGTTTGTGGCTATAGTAATCCGGGACGTTTTCCTTTTATAACCATGCTGCGGCTAACTTCTCTGTCTACTGTCCCATTCAGATATCGATGTCTAGTTTCTCTAGCCTTGCTTCAGCCTGTTCATCACCTTTATTTAGGACGAAGATGCCCCCGCTAAGCCTTCTCAGTGGGCAGTCGTTTACTATATGAAGCATGGTCTGTTTCGGTGCTCGGCAGTCGCGTTTCTGTTCGATTGCCATTAAAAATTGTTCTAAGGGATCATCATTTGAGTTTACATGAACATGTGTTCCACGTCTGTAAGAATTGATGAACAGTCATTATGGATGAACAATCATTATCTTCTGGAATTTTAAGGGCGGGGTTCCATTTTGAATCAAATCATAATATTTAAAGTATTTTTTTCATTAATTATCTTTGTATTTTGCAGCTGAGTGCAATTCTGACAGCGACTGTCCATTCGATAGAGCTTGTATCAACGAGCACTGTTTGAATCCGTGCAAAATCGAAAACAAGATCTGCGGCCGAGGTGCTGAATGCACTATACAATCTCACAGAGCCCAATGCATCTGTCCATCAGGTACTCAAGGAGATCCGTTCGTTTCTTGTATATCAGTAATATGTCAATACAACGAGGACTGCGCCGATCATGAGGCTTGCGACAGACTTAACAGAATCTGCAGACCTGTCTGCGAGGACGATACCTGCGCTAATTCTGCCACTTGCATTGGAAGAGAACACCAAGCCAAATGCATCTGTCCTCCGGGCATGTCAGGCAATCCGTACATCGAATGCGTAGGTGCCAAGGTGCCCTCACCCGAATGCACCATAGACGCCGACTGTCCTTCAATGCACGCCTGCATCAATGCACGCTGCCAAAACCCTTGCACCATACCGAACGTATGCGCCAGAGACCAAGAGTGCAGAGTCTTAGACTCTTTACCGCTGAGAACAGTTATCTGCGAATGTCCAGTCGATACGTACATCCACAACGGACGATGCGTACAGATTATGAAACCAACGAATCAATGCACGGCAGATGCCAACTGTCCGGACACCGACAAGTGTCTGCACGGATCTTGCGTGGAAGCGTGCAAAGTCGACATTTGCGGAATCAACGCTCAATGCTCACCTGAAAATCACCGAGGCATCTGCTCTTGTGCTCCTGGATACATTGGAAACGCACACGTAGAATGCACAAACAGTAAGTAGCATACATTTTCTTTCAATACATTAGTAACATGCATTAAAACAATCGTTTGATCAACAGTGCCAAAGGTGCCGGCTATATCATATGAACCAGAATGCTACAAAGATGACAACTGTCCGTTCGACAGGACGTGCATCAATGAACAGTGCGTCAATCCGTGCGTTGTCGGCAATCCATGTGCCAGAGGCTCATTCTGCTATGTCCAAAACCATCTTCCGACATGTAAATGCCCACCGGAATACACAGGAGACCCACGATTTGAATGCACACCACGTAAGTACTTCACAACCATCACGAAATTTCATCACGATGCAATCGTATTAAATCTAAATTTTGCGTTTCAGCATCTGCCACTGTTCTTGGATGTACATCTAACTCTGAATGTCCACTGTCTGAATCGTGCATAAACGCATTATGCATAAGTCCATGCAATTGCGGATCAAACTCTGAATGTCAAGTCAAAAATCATTATCCAGTCTGCTTCTGCAAGCCTGGGTATTCAGGAAACCCACAGATCGGATGCGTCAAAAGTAAGCTAACTCTTTATCATTATCTATTATTATTTTATGACATTGTGCTAAACGGTTGTTATTTTTCGTAGCCGGATGTCAATCTGATCACGAATGCAGCGACAGCAGCTTGTGCTACAACGGCGACTGCATAAACCCATGTTTGCTAGACAATCCATGCTCCATCAACTCGGAGTGCTTCGGTAAAAACCATCGATCTGCGTGCAGATGTCCAGCTGGTTTCATTGGAAATCCATTCGATCGCTGCATCAGAGAAGAATGCAGATCTGACAACGACTGCTCTTCGGATAAGGCATGCGTCCAATACAAATGCGTCAATCCATGCGCTCCAGATGCAAATCCGTGCGCTCAGAACGCGATATGCTACGTCCAGAACCATGCAGCAGCATGCAAATGTCCCGATTATTTGCCGAACGGCAACCCACACTCGTACTGTGAAAGAACACCACTGACCGCCGTCGAACCGGAATGCAGAATCGATTACGACTGCCCGAGCAAGATGGCTTGCATCAAAAACCACTGCGTAAATCCATGCCGAGAACTGTCACCGTGCTCGCACAATGCTAAATGTTCCGTCCACGACAGCATCCCGGTGCGCACCATGATATGCACGTGCCCCGAAGGATGGGTACCAGATAGCTCCGGAGCATGCAAGACCATGACGCTGCCTGTACCACCTGGCTGCAGCGTCGACGACGATTGTCCATCTCACGAGACGTGCGTCAACCGTATTTGCAGAAACCCATGCGACTGCGGCCTGCATTCTTCTTGCTTCGTCCAAAACCACAGACCCATATGCTCATGCGAAGAAGGCTATGAAGGTAATCCGAACACAGCTTGTCACGCGGTCGGATGCAGAATAGACTCGGAATGCGACTCAGGCAAAGCGTGCATCAACGGAAACTGCGTAAACCCATGCCTAGTGAATGACCCGTGCGGAATAAATGCGCAATGCTACGTTCACGAGAACAAAGCATCCTGCAAATGTCTGAGCGGATACAGAGGAAATCCACATAACAGATGCTACGTCGTCGGTTGCCAGAGCAACAGCGAATGTCCAACCGACAGGCAATGCATCAACGCCCAATGCATAAACCCGTGCATCTACGAGAACCCATGCTCGCAACAAGCCGAGTGCAGGGTCCTAAATCATATACCAATATGCAAGTGTCCGAATACCATGCTTGGAAATCCATACATCGAATGCAAAACGTTACCGGCGCCCGAGTGCATAGAAGACGGCGACTGTCCATCGCGGCAAGCATGTCTCAACAACAAATGCCAAAACCCGTGCGTCGTCCTCGAACCGTGCACGAAACCATCCGATTGCGAAGTGATCTCGTCTCTACCCGTACGAACCATGATTTGCGTCTGTCCAAGCGGTTACGTCTCCAGCGGAAGCGGAACGTGCAAACCGACGAAACCCATCGAAAAAATTGGCGGATGCATCACGGATGACGACTGCTCAGCTTCTACGGCTTGCATCAACAGCATATGCAGAAACCCGTGCAACTGCGGACCGAACGCGGAATGCAGAATCAAAAACCATAAGCCGGTGTGCTCTTGCAAACAAGGCTTCGACGGAAATCCAGACATCGAATGCATACAGATCGGATGTAGATATGATTCCGACTGCTCCGGACAGCACACATGCGTCAACAAACAATGCGTCGGAGTGTGCGCTCCAGATGGCACTTCTTGTGGCAACCTGGCCAAATGTTACGGCGTCAACCATAGAGCGGTGTGCGAATGTCCTCCGGGATTGATGGGCAATCCGAACGTGGCCTGCGTCTTGGTCGGATGTCGATCGGATTCGGAATGTCCGTCGCACAGAGCTTGCATCAACAGCAAATGCGAAAACCCGTGCACACTCTCAAATCCATGCGATAGATCAATGGAATGCAAAGTGTATAACCATAAACCGGAATGCTCTTGTCCGCCTGGATTTGCAGGCGACATCACGATCGGATGCAGCAAGATAGAAGAGCCGCGCTGCAGGAGCGATGTCGATTGTCCGTCTGGCAAAGCGTGCTTCAGCGGAGAATGCGTGAATCCATGCGAGGAAACCAAACCATGCGGAGTCAACGCTTTGTGCAGAGTGTCGGACACGCTGCCTGTGCGAACCATGATATGCGAATGCCTACCAGGTTATCAAGGCAATGCCGCAGTCCAATGCGATAAAAGTAAGTAGTAGTTTATCACTTGATGTCTTCTGGGTCTAGTTCTTTCTTTCTTATTGTTTTAATCATTTTCTTGTATATTTTATAGCATCTATGTGCCGCGTGGACAAAGGATTCGTCTTAGACGACTTTGGTAACTGTGTATGCCCTCCTGGATCAGCAATTAACACCAACGGTAACTGCGCACCGTGCGCAACTGAAAGAGGACTCAAGATAGACGAGAGAGGTCACTGCGTTTGTGATTTGGAACGTGGAATGATAATCGACGAGAAGGGCAATTGTGTGTGTCCGGTCGATTATGGCTACCGAATAGACATCCAAGGCAACTGCGTACGTGTAAACGAACCAGAGTGCGTCGTTGATAGCGACTGTCCAAATCATCAATACTGCAACAAAGAAATTGAAGTTTGCGACGATCCATGTAACAACAAGCAGTGCGGAGTGAACGCCCTCTGCAACGCGACCAACCACATTGCAGTATGCCAATGCATCACAGGATACATCGGAAATCCAGAAGTCTATTGCAGTGAGTATCCGCATCGATTCTTTTCAAAGCAATGCGAAGAATATTTCTGAGTTTTTAAATCAAATTTCAGATCACACGTCTTTGTTCCGCACTGTGTTCCCACAACCGGAGATGGCAGTGCGTTGCTTGGCCGATGGCGTCAGCGTAGAAATCCACATAGCTGAAAGCAGTTTCAACGGTATATTATACGTGAAAGGACACAGCAAAGAACCGAGATGTCGTCGTGTTGTCACCCTGGCATCAGACTCATCCCCCAGAATGGAAATCTTCAAAGTTCACTTTGGAGAGTGCGGACTCGTTCATGTAAATGTAAGTGATCCGAAGCAGATTTGCTGAGATCGTTCATGGAATCGTGTTAATCAATTCAATGTGTAAATTTTCAGGGACAAGCCAGTTTCGTTCTGGTTATACAGAAACATCCGAAATTAGTCACCTACAAAGCGCAGGCGTACCACATCAAGTGCGTGTATCAAACTGGTGAACAAAATGTGACATTAGGTTTCAACGTGTCTATGCTAACGACAGCTGGCACCATAGCCAACACCGGACCTCCACCGACTTGCTCAATGAGGATTGTGACCCACTCTGGCCAAGAGATAAACTCTGCGGAGATTGGCGACAATCTGATGCTGCAAGTCGACGTACAACCATCAAGTAAGTCACATATTTAATCAATAAACATGTACAACTGGATAGACTTCTCTAATCACTTCTTCTTGCAGCTATATACGGAGGATTTGCCAGAAGCTGCGTAGCTAAGACTATGGAAGATAATGTAGAAAATGAATATATTGTGACCGATGAAAACGGATGCGCTACTGATCCCACGATATTCGGAGAATGGGAGAGAAGCAGCGACATGCAATCGTTATTAGCAAGTTTCAACGCATTCAAATTCCCAAGCAGCGACAACATAAGATTCCAATGCAATATCCGAGTGTGCTTCGGAAAATGCCAACCAGTAAGCTTTTTGTTGTTGTTTTTAATCGACTCGTATTCCCGTTCCAGAAGCTTAATGCACATTTGTTTAATTGCAGGTGAATTGTCGTGGATTTGATGCGTTTGGCCGCAAGAAGCGTGCAATATCGCAAGCGGCGAACAGAACAGACGTCGCACTTCTGGACTCGCCGCTGGACGGCCAGCTTCGCGAAGAAATCACAATTCAATCAAATGCGATACTTACCTTCGAGAAACGTGACCCAGCCAGGATATCAGATCCTACTGAAGGTATGTTTTATAAACTATGTTGAGATTTATTATGGATCCTTCTCTTTTTTGCGCTACGTGTCAGAAGAACTGTATTATTCACCATGTTGTATATATCCAGTGTTCTGATATCCTAAATCTATCAAATCCCCTGTATAATGCTAATACACAGTTCAAGTCTTACTATCATACCGGAGACTAATCTTCCAAGATCACCTAATCGTCAACAAGGAAACCTTTAAAGCAAAAGAATCCAGTACTAAAGGAATCGTTGGGGACGTCTGCTTCGACGTCAAGTATAAAGGAATCTGCTTCAACATTCAGCAACAAAGGAATCTTTAGGAACATTATTTCGCCGTACCAACAATATTTTAAGAATCTTAATCATTGGAACATCTGCAGAAAGCGTATTTTACTCTAATCAACTACCGGATGGGCGCAACAATTTGGCGTCAGCCTTTGTGCTCCTTTTTTTATAATCGGTTCTTAAGCCTGTGCGCCTTAACACCGTAAACCATAAATGGTAGTTGTTAAGAAAGAAGCCGTCGTGGATCGGCAACATTCGCAGCTGGACCCGGTTGTGAGGTCCAGAATTGTTGAAGCTCGCCAAGAATATACAAATTTATGAAGAAAAGAAAGAGACCGGTAGGTCGCCTGCGTCCGAAAATGGACAAAGCATTTGGAAAAGAAAAAAGTTAAACTACACAGATCCCAACCAGCTTCGGAGTTCCCTGATTTCAAACTTCAGGGAGAGCATATTATGAGCAAAGCCCTTAAAACTGGAAAGGCGAATTTAAAATAGCGGGTAAAAACAACAAATCTAAGATATGCTGACGATACTACATTGATAACCAGCTACGAAGAACAAATGGCCGAACTATTCAAAACCAAGCTGATGATTAAAATCGATAGAAACATTCAGCTATCGAGATCCTTTAATCTTCCGGATCTGGAGAGGGTTGAAGAATCTCGGATCTCTACTTAAGAGTAACGGAAATGGTTTCGTAGATTATACGTAGCTATGTAGAGCCAGGGCGCTATTCAGGCCAATACGGTGACGTGTTTGCTACAGGAGGTGCCCGTAGCACCCGATCAGACCGTAAATTAAATACAAATTGGCCCTAGCCTCGTCTGATTATTATTGTTACAATCCGCGCGTTGGCAGATCAGCTACCGGGTTCATGGCTGGAGACCTGACTCGTATTTGAAGACCCTAGATAACCTGAAAGACGACCGTCACAGTCCTGGCATCAGGGTAGGGACGAACGTGTCTCTGCTGTAGATCGCCTAGTGTCCTCCATTGTTAGATAACAAGAATGGTCACGAACCTTAGACATGAGGGTGTCGACGATGCATGTGATCAATCCGGAAGAACTAAAGCAATCTGTGGAGTGTCTAGATCCATACTACCAGTAGATCCAGGAAGGGGTTGCAGTATTATCCAGCAGAAAACGCATCGAGTCCAACAATCATCGCTTTGTAGGGCTACGGGGACTGTCCACGTCCACTTCAACTCTGTTATTTCAGTTCTTTTGCGCATTTAGTTCATTTAGGATAAACTTACTTTAGTAATACTTACGATTTTATTTATTTACAGCTCCATCGAGTGAACGCAACGCAGATATCTGTGTATCATTGGTGTGGTTGGTGGTGGCGCTGGCGCTGACGGCCCTGCTGGCCCTCATCGCCGTCGCCGCCGCAGTCTCGTGCTGGTTGCTCGGATGGAGGAGGACGAGGATCCCTCCCGCGCCCCTCCCCCATCCGCCAGAGTTCCCCAACCCGCTCTTCGTGCAACCGGCTCCCAACTCGGACTACCGCACCTTAACACCCGACAATTGACCACAACGCTTACGATGAACGAAGTCACTATTTATATATTTTAGTATATACGAATGACTGCCTTTTTATATGAATATAACTTTC
The DNA here is from genome assembly GCA_022495035.1 of Philopotamus ludificatus. Lineage (NCBI taxonomy): Eukaryota > Metazoa > Arthropoda > Insecta > Trichoptera > Philopotamidae > Philopotamus > Philopotamus ludificatus. Next base: position 1,615 of record JAGXCT010037271.1, on the reverse strand, counting down.
ACTGCCGTGAATATTTTTGTAATTAATCCTTCGATACTCTGAAAGAAGACGTTTTATTCCAGTCTGTCTGATATTTTCGAATTTATACGACTACTAACGAATCTTTATAAGAATATATTTTTAAAAAAAAAAATACTTAAATTCAGCTTTTTTATATTAAATTTAAGACGAATTCGAGGTTCTGATTATTGCACAAGCCAAAACATAGCAATAATGTCCCTGTGCAATATTGGTGCTTTTGTTATTATATAGAATATGTATTATTTTTTTTATTTTTTTTTGTAAAAAAAAGTCCTATAAAGAACACGACGAGAACCGATCAATAGTCAAGATTGTAGATAGAACTCGGTTTTCTGTCGTGTTTTACAATTGACATCTCCTCCGTTGGCTTGTTAAGAGAGAAAAAAAAATCATAAATCTTCTTACGGGGCTCAATAATGGCATATAGGTCACAATATTATTTATACTTTTCTTTTTTTTTTTTAATCTTTGCGATTCGCCCTATTTGCAACAACACGAATCAATCGAAATTATATTTTAATCAATTGTATATACATTATATATCGCAATCACTTCTTTCTTGTGTTTCGGCTTGGACTTATTAAATATAAGGGCGAATCACTAAACGGTGACGGGTTCTTTATTCTTTCATTTATTATTCAATCTCGACTAATATATAAACGAAGCTCTGTATTTTTATTGAGTCATATTTTTATTACTTGATCATGTACATGAAAAAGTATTAATTAGCTTTAAGGAACTAGCCATCGGAGGACATTGGTCATATATAAATATAAATATATATTATTAAAAAATTAAATTGTTTTATATATAGAATTGAATTAATAATTGTATTTTATATTATTTTTGTATAAAAAAATGTGTAATATTTATAGTAGATATAGCTCTCTGAATATAATTGGTGCTATACGCGCGGAGGGCCCGTCCGATCGTTTTAGTCCCGGAATTGAAAGCGCAACCCGCGACGAGGCCCTCCCGCCGTATCCATCGACAGTTGTTGATTTTTAATAATTATTATCGCATGTTGTGCTGTAAGTCTCCACGAGACATTTTTATTTTTTTTTATTTCAATACTTGTATAATTAGTCTACGAAAACGTTGCAATTCACACACACGATATATATTACACTAGAGAGAGAGAGAGAGAGAGCGATTCATACTTATTTAATTTTTTTTTTAATCTTTGTGAAAATATGCGTGTAAATTATTACATTACGCAGCAGCCAACATAGAATTATTAAAATCAAAGTCATTGAATAAACGTTTAATAAATCTAAAAAAAATCTTTTAATTTATGAACAATGTAACATGCTCTATTTGCATCCTTTGTGATACTCTTTGTAATATAATAAAAATATATATATATATACATCCTCGTTTTATTTACATTTTATCCCATAAGTTCCCAAAGTGGAGGACCCTGGAGGAAGCTAGGGGGGTAATTCTGGCCCTGGAGAGAGTAGGGGAGCCCTGAGAAGCAAAGAGGGGGCCATGAGGTGTAAGACTTAAAGCATGCTTAGAATTAATCACGTCAAGGTATGTAGAAACGCATGCTTTAGAATAACCACGTAGAGGTATCTAGAAACAATTCTTT
>JAGXCT010037270.1:57024-73118 GCA_022495035.1 Philopotamus ludificatus | reverse complement strand
AGAGCGACATCGATTTAATTAAATTTAATTAAAATAATTCTTTTTTCATTAATTTAACATATGAAAATATTTAATAACTAAAATTCAAAGTCGATTACGATAACGTAAAAAAAAATCTATACGTCATCTTATTGTACACTATGTTATTTGGAATTAAAAGGTTTATTATTAGATAATTTATTTCAAAGATAAATATTATTTATAAAACTATCTTTTTTTAATTAAACATATCTAAAATGTATTCTTTTACAATTTCACTGTTTATTCTTTACTTTTCTCCTCATGGGATGAAGAACTAAAGAATTCATTTACCAAACATGGCCAAAAGTGTGCGATTATATTAGGTTTCACGGAATTTATACATGTTTATATTTAATAAAATTGTAATTTTTCGCTGTCAATGCTCAGTCGCATTATAATTCACTAGAGATTTTTCCGACGCTCAAATGGTTGACAGTTTTTGCAAGAAAAACATAAGAAAAGCAAAAGAATAAGTAAAAACGAAATAATATGAAAACCGTGATGAACTCAGAAACGAAACCGCGTAAATTAAAGGATGGATATATTTGAAAAAGTCTATTTTAAATTTATATGAACTATAATAATTGTTCAATCAAATCAAGTTATGTAAATAATAAAAAAAAGTAAAATTAGGGCTAGGGTATCTTCAAATTAAAAATCAATTTATTCTAGAACCATTTTATATTATAAGTTGCGTCACACTTTATTACGTACTCAGTTCATGTAGGTACATAAATTCTTGAATCCTATAATGAAGCTCAGAAGCTATTTATGCGTTTGTGGCTTCTCACATCTTCAAGGCGCCATTATATTTCAGTCAAATTATTCAATAAACGTCACGACGATGATGGGCGGCGATAAAGTCCCTGGTAACGCGTACGGCGCCCATCTCCGGCTCGTACAGGGTCGGATTTATAGTCCCCTTGTTATAGTGTTGCTATTTGCAATACCATCGCTCCCGGCATTAAATTTATGCCCAATAAATAAGAAATGCATGTCGGCCGCCTTATATTGCGGGCCCTGTAATGAATCTCGTCGTAAATCTATCACTTGTACCACTCGCCCACCACCTCGACCTACCTCACCCCATTTTAAACAATTGCAGGGCACGCACTGCTTTTTTGAAAGTCATAAAATATTGATAGCGAGTCGTACTAGCGACGCCTTAACTGGGCTGCCGCCATTACGTTTCGGGTACAACGCTTACAAAATCTATATATATAAAAAATACAGGCCAGATTTATTTTCTAAAAATCAATTTTGCGCAAATTAATGCATAATGCATCTAAATGAAAAGGTTGATTAAAATGTAAAATTTCAGCAATTGATTTTTTACCAATATTATATATTATTTCAAGCCTGGACTTGATCGTTGAAAAAATAAATTGAATATGTGGAGTTTGACTAAAAATTTTTATACCAATCATTTCATATTATTCAGAGGAATAATTCGGATTTCTTATTTTATAATAGAAGTGATATTTCACACTCTGACTCATAATTCAAACGGCAGATACTTCCCTTTTACTTTCTATAATTACTGAGAATGTCACTTTTTACGGCGTGAAAGATTTATTAAAGACTGAAAATTTTATTCAGAATTTAAATTAAATTCAACCGCACTGGGATGATTGATTTTTCAATTTGAGCATTAAATGATTTATTTTTCATTAAATAATTCGAGTTGATTATTTTAACGATGCCTTTTTATTATCTATTCGGATTAAAGTGATTCGAAAATATTTTTACGCATAATTTATTTGAACACGAGAGAGTCCGATATCTCGCTCGGTAAGAAACTAGTTTTAATTTTTATAGGTGGTAACTCATTTAAAGTAGGTGTGAAAAGCTTTCAGAAGCTAAATGGCTAGAGTATGTTCTCCCACGTTCGAAGATTGAAATTAATTTATTTTACGATAGTGCGAGACATTCTCGATGAGATATATAATGTACATATAATTATAGGAAGACGTGATAAACATTAATTGAATTAATTATTTTGTATAGTGGCTTTGCGCAGTCTGGGGAACTAGGGTGCTAATCCGATCGTGGATATGAATTATGGTATTAACATATTTGTTCAATCAAAATAGCATAAACATGTTTAAACTATGTTGTTATTACTTTCTAGGATAGAAAATTGAGTAATCACCGAGCATTGCTCATGTAAGATAAATGAGTGGTACGGATTCATATTTCCCAACTGCAGTAGCGCAATATTTACCCGGCTTATCTGTGTATGTGTTGAAACGAGTCACTAATCCCGAATGACTTATCTGGCGAACATCCACAAGTGTTGGGTGCACACCTTCTCTGGAAGTGTTGCACTCATTAATCTGCATGCAACTGTGGCTCGCGGCATATCTCAGGCCAATCTTGCATATCACCCGCACGCAGTCTACACGAAACGATTCCAACGACTCATATACATGTATGTTACACACCCATATTTATGTGCGAGAGTGAGCAATGGTTTTGGCGCCACCGACACATCAATAGTGGAGCAAATGTAAATAACTGTTATTACGCCAAATTGATAGTAATTACAGTTTTAATTATAGCGACCAGGACTTGAATATATTATTAATATATGTACATTCATTTATTCTGGGTACGAAAATAGCCATAATTCCTATGAAAACATGACAATCAATTTATAATATTCCCTTTTAATACCACAAATTAAAAAAAATAATCTTTGAAATGTTTTATTGGCGGATTAAGTTATAATCTGACGGATAGGCCGTAAAATCCCGTGGGATTTTCCGAAATCCTCGCGCAGCTAGCAACACCGGAATTCTCCCGTATTTCCAACGGAAAATTAAATTTTTCCAGTATATTGATAATGTCGTCATTATCGAAGGGATGGGCGGCGATGTTAGGCGGATAGATGGGGGGGGGAGGAGACTGTGCAGACGAAATGTTAAGGATACGATGTTCATTTGACAAATGTGTGGGTATTTGTTTAATTGCCCCAGTAATACCCGTATCCGCTTTAATGTGTTAAAGGGGCGGATTATTGTCGGATCCGCACTTTATTCGCCGAAATAGTGCCGGCGCATTATTAAGTTTTCAAAGAGAATGTTTCGAATATTTTATATCATTACGCACAGTCTGTTTGTCTGTATTGTTGTGTGTAATTTATTATATAATTGCGTAATGCTTGGGGTCTAGGGTCGAAGTAAGTTTCAAACAAATTTGGGCAAGTGAATTAGCGAGAAGTTTATTTCGAGCAATGAGACGCGAGTGTGTTCTCTAACGTCTTCGCTAAGTTTCATCCGAAGAATTGTGTATTAGGGGATTTATCAAAAAAAATATTGCTCTGAATTGTATTGAATTGGCAGCGAAATAATTGTGGTTTTTGTTTTCTCACCTAAGTAATGAAATCGGCACAGTTTGGCCATTTATTTATTGATAATTATATTTTTACATCATTTTTATATATTTAAGCAGTGTTATGTCTTGTAGGTAACATGTATATTATTTCGATAATGTAAGTAAACCACGAATGAGCTAAGTAAATCGTCGGATAGGTGTCCGATGAAAACTATGAATTCAGGGAATTATTTAAAACACTGGCCAGGGGGATATGAGGAAGAGACCCATTACCTCCGCATGTTTTATAAAAATATTAGTAGTATTGGCGCATTGGAAATAATTAATTTAATGCTACTTATAACATATAATATAAATTTCAATCCAAATAATATGAAAAATTAACCAGTGTCATGGTTTGACACTGGGGGGAATAAGATAAGTGTGAGAAACTTATTCCCCGCGCATCTTTAGAATCATTATCGAATGTTTATATGTGTGTATGGCCCTTGAAGTCTTTCTGTTATGTCATCAGTAAATAAACATAACAGAATTTAGCTATTTGTAACATTCAGTTAGCTCTCGCCTTACAACACCATACAGATTCGCCTTGGACGGAACTCAAAGTTCAATAGTCGAATTTAATACAAAAAAAATATTAGAAATTATATATTCAATAGGTTAATTGTTTTTATTTGTGGTAGTTTTTAGATTTTTAAAAAATAATGATATTTTAATTACAATTATTTTGGAGTATATTCATCATTTGTGTTAATTAGCTATTAGAGTGGTGGGTCTATTTTTATTATATTAATATGTAAACATGTCCAGGTCAGTTTGTATAGTTGTTTTGTTTCTTTACTTTATGAATTTCATAATAACAGCCAAGTTTTTAATAAACGAGGTGGTGTGGAATATCATCGACGATCTATCATTGTAGAAGTCCATATTTTCATTTTTTGTAATTACTGGTTTATGAGTTTCACGACATCATTATCTAAAAGGTATAAAATACGACTTCACAATAGTATCAATTTAACTTCCTCGTCTCTATTAATATTCATATTGCTGATAATCTTTGGTTTTAATAATACCTATTATTTTAGTGCTTTACAAATTTGTATTTTGTTCTTTATCATAATATGATAATTCAAATTCTCGACATTGCTCTCCTGTATTGCATCTTGTTGTTTTTTTTATTTTCTCAATCTATTATTTTTCTCTTATATTAATTAGTATTAAATTTTAAAGCGCAGGAAATACAGTCAACCCTCCTATAGCGTTCACTTCTATAGCGTTTGCGGCGGTTTTTTTATTTAGCGGTCCCTTCTATAGCGTTCATTTTACAAAACGCATTTGTATATGATAAAAACTGTAAAAAGTATTTACCAATTTTTATTTTCGTCGTAATTGCGAATGGTCGAGAACTGATTGTAAAGCTTATATAAAATTATTTACATAAGTTTTTATTATATTCAATATTAATAAGCATTCTGCGGTATTATTGTTATCATATATTTAGTTTTTCGGCGCAGTAGATAACTTCGATGACGTTTCACTTTACTGTAAGCTCTTTGTTGCTTAATGCTTTAAATATGAATAGAATATATATCTTCAATAAATAAAAAATAATTATTTTTATTTTTTGTAGTAATACGTGGTAATTTCGTTCCAGTTTTATTATTATGCTACAGTCCTGCGCATTACAGCCATTATTCCATTTTCAATTCCCAATGCGCACCACATTGCGTCGCGTTAAAAAGAAACTAGTGTTCTCTGAAATCCCCGCAGCAAGGGTCGCTCGTAAAATTAATTAAACAGAAAATGAAGAAATATTTTGAAACACTAATGAGGAAAAGAGGTAATGGTGTAATAGTACAAAGGGGCGACAACACGCTATCCATTGTCCACCGGGCATTGTACCGAACATATCAACGTTATTACTTTTGCAGAGTTATCTACCGCGTGTGTGCTGAACTGGACAGTACATTTGAAATAACTATTTAAAAAAATATATATATGCATATATAACGAAACACAAATTTATGCCAAATATTGATTTTATATCCTGAATTATGCACGTCTGGTTGTGTGGAGTCCAAGGTGGATGCATCGAGGTACTACATACATCGAAACGCCAGGCGCTAGCAATACCTATGCAAATTTTATGGTAAGGCGAGCATGTTGCTTTTGGGACAGAACAGTGGGTCTGAAAAAAAGACGAAAAGTGGCGAGGTCTGAAGCTGTGGGCGTGGGGGGAGTACGGTCCTCTATAAATATTCATGCGAACTAAATAATAAAAAAAATATCGTGTGTAACCTCGTTGCGATGGTAATATACCTCACAATGGTCATTAGTTTTTATTATTACCTTTATTGTCGAGGTGAGCCCACTTTGAATACGTGTGCATAGCAAAATTATAACAATACACCCGAGAAGACATTCTCGTTCATATGAATAATATATATTTTTTTCAATAAATAATGCAAATACGTACCCTTTTCTATTTCGATATGCGGATTTCAACCGGTAAAGATCAGGTAGGTTCCCGCAGCACGTGATTGATGGCAAGCATCGTTTTTTAAATAGCTTGCCAGCAGGCGATCCCCCGTCTCAGTGATTTGTACAACTATGTGTAAATTGTTTTTTTTTATATCATCCATAAAATTTGATAGCATCAATAATTATGAACGAAACTCCCACGAACAAGGGCGCTCACTATGCGGGCGGTTGTCGGCGTAAAATGTGCATTTTATGACGATTGACGCGAACAAATATTACATGTGACAAATTGCGCCGTTTCGAAACGCATATCTCGGCGAAGATCTAGAGTTGGACGTAGGAGACGAGGTGTAGTCAACGGAAATTACGGAAAATATATAGGGGCGCTTGAAGAAAAATGTGAAAGTAGACGTAAAAAAACGCATAAACGTTTTACGCCACATTTACATGAGTTTAATTACCTCCCACTAATTTATGTAATAATTTTAGTGGAACCTATTTATTTTTTTATGGAATTAATAATCTGATGAGTAAGCATAACCAATTACGTATATGGCTAATTAATGATCACCGCTTAATCATTGGAGGCGAATCCGTACAAAATATATATTTATTTAATATATGGAAACTATATAACAGAAATTATTTTTCAAACCTTTTCATTCTGGCTATTTTTAGTCGAATCTGTGAGCTCATATTTATTTTTAAGAATTAAAAAAAAATATTCTATAACTTAATCGTACCGATGTGGTATATTTGGGACCCTAAGTTTTTGATTTTTCTCAAATAACTCTTTTAATTTGATTAAAACCTAAGAATCGATATAAAGATTTATTGACCTTTATTGTCCGAAACTGCGAAAAAAAAAAAGAAAAATAACAAATATTCGCACCACGGGCGCGATGTTTTCTCGCTCGCATCCAATACGACGTGCCAAGTGCGAGTGAAACGTACTAGTGACACGTATGTACTAGTGAAACGTACTAGTGACAAGCATAAGCATATCATAATAAACTATTTTTATTCTTTCTTTTTAAAAAAAGGTCAAGATATTGGTAATGATTGCATCATTATCTTATCTTAAAATACTTGGGGTAAATTTTCAATATAAATAGACCCCCTTCGGACGACGCGGTTGTTTTCGAGCCGTTGTGACAAATCGGTTAAGAAAATGAATGGGAAGCATTCATAGAGTTTGATTTAATATACGATTCGATGAAATGTTTTTTTTTTTAATTAAATAAAATAACTTTGTTCATTGTGTTGCTAAAAATGCCAATACATCTAATCTAGCCTACAAAGTAGAAAATGTATACTTATGAATTACATAAATAATATCATAGGTAGATATTTTTGGAAGAAAAAAATATTTTTGGTATTCCCATTTGCAAAAAATATATTTAAACTTTGCTAACCTTCACAGATATATATTGGCTACCCCTTCTTACACGGCATTTATATATCACGGTTTTAATTTAATACAAATTGTCTCTCTAACAAGGTTTACTAATATTTCTCAATAACACAATTCTACAATACTAGTTAAAATAACAAATAAGATAAACAAAATTAATTTAGAGGATGATAGTATACATAGAAACGATAAGGTTAAAAAAAGAATGCCCAGATTAACCTAAACGGTTATATTTATGTGTAAGTGCTTAATTTCATAAAATAATATTTATTGCTATTAAAAAAATATGTATAATTAAATAATGGGATAAAATAAACTCAAAAAATATTTTGACAAAATTCTGGTAGTAAATATTTTTTTTACTCTTGAAACTAAACCTAGTATTTTATATTAATTAGAAAGTTAAAAATTGCATACATATTTATTTCATATTGCACGCTTCTTTTGTTGACTATATTATATGCACACGTCTTATTTCAGTAACAGAGTATTAGTAGGATACCAATCAATTTTTTCAGCATCCAGAAATGAAGGTCCGAATACACAAATTCAGATATCTATTTTGTTCAGTAATCGGCCCCCTTTCAGGCAAAATCAGAGTTTATTAGAAATAGTGCCAAGTTTGCCACGGAAAATATTGGCCATTTCCACAAACATTACTCGGACGGCCATCGTGCTCATTTGCAAACCCATCGGCACGCGATCCGCAACACCAAAGCAAACATGTAACATGATATACGGATCATCTCATACATCATGTTATTACTGTGAACCGTACGTTAATTATTCATTCGGGTGTGCCTACTTTACTTTCGAGCTTTTGCCGATGATGAATATTCAATTTCGACCCAATTGTAAATCTTATTGCTGTAAAACGGATTGTTATTAACCTGTCGGGCTTTCAGACCGCGGTGTAAATCAAGCGAGTTTATTAAGAAATTTCAGACACCGAAAGCTTCATTACACGCACAAAATTAGCATCGAGCTATTGGAATCAATTTGTAAGGATTCACGCAAATTTTAGCGATGGCTGTATGTAGGCGTGTGGATCAATATTGTTTTGGTTCGTAATTAAATTTACACTGTAGGAGTGCTTTTCAAAAAAAAAGTGTATCAATAATTGATTATTTAATATATATTGATTTTTTTCCTTATATTACATACATATTAATTTTATATTGTTATATTTAATTAATCAAAAATATTTTTATTATAATTATGCTTTTAAGGTGTTCAGTTTTACCCCTAATTTGGTTGATTGCCATGCTCTTTAACAATTGTTGAGTCAATGAAGCCTTCGTAATCTAGATTCCTCAACCCTGTCGGTCAATTCCACTTTGCCTTTGCTAACTTTCGCGAGTTTTATCCGCCTGTAATTTTTAAGGATGCCATTCGCGCCTAATGAAGCTCTTACCCTCTTTCCCTTTGCTTTATTTGAGCACCACCGAGTTACGACACGGCCATTGTTGCTTTATCTCCTTCGGTCACAGGTAAATCCCTAACTAATGGCCTGTTATGACCGTTGTTTATTGTACACTCAGCGGTGGTCCAACCCTTTCCTTCTTAATTATCATACAGCCTGGACTCCCCATCTATAATTGGGTTTTTTTGACTATACCCATCGGACACGCTTCACTCTTGACGATTATTAAGAAAAACAAATACCCTCGAGCCATATTATCTCATATATTTGTCATGGAAATTTTCATGTGATGGAAAAAATGACAGTTATTATACTGTGGAAGCAGCACTAACATATTTTTATGAGTCAATTCTGAGCGTTTTTATATTTTTTTATATGACGCCGAAGGGTCAATCTTTTAAGCGCGAGAGCGTAGATGGAATATTTATACGAATGCGTAAAGATATTATTTTAGGACATGAACCTGTTTGTATGTACGTACGTGCATACATACGTGGATTTATCCGACGCGATTGGAAGCAGCGGGATTTCGGTTAAATGAATTGGTCGGATAATGCGAACAACTTTCGGTTACTTGATGTAACATTTAATGGATCCGCCTACGTACACAGGTTTGCAATGCAGTCGGCTGTTTCGCTCCTTTTTTTTGGCGACTTGTAATTATTTCTTTTGCCGGTCGGTCTCCTGCTGTATGCTTAATTTTTCTCCCGTAAAAATCAAGCTCATTTGTTACGTATTTATGAGCTGGGAGGACTTTTGAAACAGCGATTCCTTTGTGTTTGCCAGATGGTGTGTCTACTTAATTCGGATAGCTTCATTATGAAAGTAATTTATGGCATTAATAAATTTTAACAACTTAGAACGCATCACGTATAAAATAAATTTTATATCTCTAATAAACAATAATTTCAGTACGTACTTAGTATATAATATAGAGTAGATTGCCATGCGTCTTCGTTAAAAAATGGAACTTAAAAGACAATCGATTGCCTTGTCTCGTGTTAAGTCAATCGTACGAAGAAAATCCAATCAATTCATCTGCAGAGCGCGTACTGCGAGCACGGAGAGCAATCCGGATCTAAGCCCTCCAGTACAAAAGTAAATTCTTTTATCGTTGCGACAAAGGGCTTTTAAAAGGATTTTCTTTAAACCTCCCACCACACCCTCTTGTGGACCCCATCCTCGGTTGATCTCATGTCTATCTGTTCACCCCTTCCATCTTAAACAACCACCCCGAGAGAAACAGCGCCCCGCTGATTCGGCAAGAAAGCAAATTTTATATTAAATCGTGCAAAATATCAATGCTACTAAATTTTGCGATTACAACATTCACATTCTTTTTAAATATAAATTTTCGCCCTCAACGATACTAAAGTATTAATTTTTCTATTATTACATTGCAACATTTGCAATCTCGACGTAATGGACGCCCGCTGATTTCGCATTAAGATCCCCCGAAAATTTGCATTGCAAACGTCGTTTTCCCCGTCTGACATTTAGGTCAATTATAATCTTTCATTTTAACAGTCAAAAACTTTGCTTACAGAGTATTTGCCCCGAGACGTGAAAATTAATATTTTATTGTTTCGTTTAAAACACTTTTAACTCCTAACAAACAGTCAGTCTACACCAGACGTCTCCTAATTAAAATGCATGGTAACAAATTAATTAATTCTTATATTACTATGTATTTACAAATGCATAACAATATTTATAATATTTTTTTTCTTACTTGTTGAATTTCTTTATCTGTGCTTGAAGAACCGTTTAGCGGATTTCTATGACAGTATACAGGATAATATTCTGCTAGTAATGTACGCCTTTGAAATTTATTTCAATGTAGAGAGGGCGCCCTAACGAACGGAGGGCCCTGTAGCCGGAGGTAAGGGAATAAACTTTCTTTACGCTCTTCAAAGACCCTGTCGCAATTATCTGTATCCTTTCTGGCTCCTTTTAAAGTGACATTCCTTCCGGGGAGACCTTCTTCGTCTCCCTTGTTTAAACGTTTTGATAATAATCACGTGGGAGGGATTCCGCCGGGGAGAGACATAGGAGATTCCACAACCAAGCTTTCAATTTATATCAGAATGTGACGTAATCATGTTACCACTGTCTTTGATGTCGGGTGTCTACAAGTAATATTGCCTTTCGAATTGAAAAATGCCGCCTAAGTTTTAATTCCGTAATAAAAGCAAACGGTCTCAGAAGTGTGATTTTATTTTGATATCTAATTATGACGGAGAGCGGTCACAGATTTAAATTATGTCATGATTCGTTTGATGTTAATTACCATCATAATAGAGCCGCGATTGAAAATCTTGTATTTAATAATTATTTTAAATTTCACGCTTCGAGCGTCAACAAAGTCGTTGAATGTCGCCGCGGAAGCGAGATTAATTCCGTCAAAGAGCTTTTCGTAACGATTTTTTCTTTAAAAGCTCTTCTCTAAAGATTGTTTGATTAGTAAACATCGAATGAATAATGCCATCTATTTTTTTAGACGGTGCGTCTCCCTAAGATTGGCGATCCCGGAGTTTCCACGTTGTCGTTTCCCGCAACCGTTTCGTCACAAAGAGCGCAAAGTCCGAAAGTGTATTAGGTTCTTTAAGCACCCGAAATCTCGGTTAATTCCGGACGACGGGGAGACTGTAAAAAGCTTCGGCTACTTTTAAATTCTCCCGCTTTAAGTGGATTAAGTGGCTCCGGGCGGGGGACTCCGGGGGCTCCCTCCACGCCAAATGAACGCCCGGCCCTGTGCCCCCCGGTACATGCCCAAACAAAATTTGCAATGTAAATTGTTTTTTATTCAAATGTGATTGTATATAAATACGAAAAATCGTGTTTCGTGGGGCGGCGCACGCGAACCATTTTCGCATGTTGTCGTTATTGTACAAGTTTAAACGAAAAATGTACCGGAACCATTATTAATATTTCGACATTAACGAAAATGATCTTTTGATGACAGATAATGTCATCGTTGAACCTAAATAAATAATTCCGATAACACAAATTAAAATTGTATCCATTAGTGACCGAAAATGGTGAATTTAAACGTCCCGATTTGATAAAAAAAATATATTAAATCCTGTTCGTCAAAAGTCGATGTAATGTCCGTGAACCTCTTTGACGTCAACTAGTTTTCCTCCATAAATAATTACAATATTATATAATTCATCAGAATAATAATTATTTACTAGGTATAAACCATGTAACAAATATTGATCATGTTAAAAGCTATTCCGGGATTTAATGGAATCTGACAGTGCCTCAATCTGCTCCCGTAAATTTGCGGAGAAGCTGTCGGCTCGCATCAATTTGTTTCGTAGCCCGCGTCTATATCCCCATAATATTCAAATATATAAATGTATTCTTGCATTAAAGTAAACGTTTAGTTTTTATGCGCCAGATTAAATCGACTGCGTCATCTTTCCTTTTTTCTTAAATCGGCGCGCGTTTTCAAGTCGCCGTTTGTTTTCTTGCGTAAAAAAGCGTCTCTCGCCATTTGCACCGATAACCTAGCGTCGTTTATGCCAGGCTGGGATTGTTTGCCGGATCAGCCTGCTGAGATCTCGCCGTGTTATCCGCAGTTTAACTTGTAAATAGCTTTACAGTTTACTGTGGCCCCGAGCCATTTCTCTGGAGCATCTTCGAGCGCCGGATCTAATGCGAGCGCGATCCAAAGCCGAGGCGTACTTCGGAGATTGAAAGGTTAAACGTGTATAAACACTTCGTATTTGCGCCGGCAACCGAATCCAATGAGGCGGCCGTGTGTAGCACGCTCTACTTTTCTTCGCCTTGTTTGCGCCCTTCGCACAACACTGTTTAATATCCTTAATAAATTTCGGTTTATTTTGTATTATAGTTGGCTGTCGTGTCCGGGGACGCCTTGTCGAATTTATAACCTCATATGCATAATTTATTTGTTATAAAGACCCTTAGTGGAAATAACGCAAGAAAGTGAATAAAAACGGCAATAAAATTTTATGATATGCCATATCGATACTTTTCGGGGAAATAATGCGTCCAGAAAAAGAATTTAATGCCGAGTAATCGATATTTTGCAAACATAAAAATGAATAATGCCCTTGGAAGATTGAGAAAAGTTTTTCGGCATACTGTCGACATTAAGCATTGTTATAACACATATCATTTTTATTGATATACGCATATCAATCGCAAACCAAGTGGCGATTAAATAGAATTTTTAAACTCTTTATATTTGTTTGATTATTTTTTAATACAAAAAATAACATTTTCAAACTTTACTAATGATAAAAAACTTAGTTCTATTTAGAAGTTCACCTTCCGAATGTTCTAAACATATCTACACAATCGTAAGGAAGTTGTCGCTATCTACTCGTTGATTATTACTAAATGTAAATGAAATACTACAGTAAAATGTATTTAATATATATATATCTATTTTTAATTTAATTCGTTTTTATTATAAATTATTTAAAAAAAAGAATTGCATGAATTGGGAGCAATGGAAAATATATTTCTCATTATCAGTAACTTTAAATAGCATTATACAATTTCCACTCCCCTTAAAAGGACGAGGGGATCCCGCGTGCCATGAATGAATAAGCGGACAAAATCGAACTCCAAAGATGTGAGCAGCATCTCCTCTTAAATTTATGACTCACTGTATAAAACGGGGGCAATAAATAGTATCTAAAGAAATATTGTTGCCGCGTCAACGTTTTCGGATATCATTACACGGACGCTTTCCGTCATATTAGAGGATGTAAAAATTTCCGGCGGTCCTCTCCCGGTAATACTTGAACTTTCTCTATCTTTCCGCTCTTACGAGGCATTCATGAAGAAAGTCTTATTTCAGACGTTTTGAATCAAACTACCTGGCGGAGCTCTCGAGGTTTTCATCTCGGCACCACAATATCTATTCAAATGTATTCCGTCCGAATGCGGTTGCACTTTTTCTTATTTTGTTTGCGGAATAAAACACCTCCGTCCTTCCTGGCTCCTTTCATCCCGGACTACCCTCGACACTCGGAGCTGGATGGCTCGCAGTGCTCGGGACCAGACGGGAGGTGCTCCGACGTTCGTGATACTTTCTCGTTATGCCCAATTATTCGGATTCTACTTATTATGGAAGACTGAAATAGTGTCTGGAGAGCTTTAAAGATTTCGAAGAGGTATTTTTGTACACTTTTTTATTATCTTAATATAACTGTGGATATATAGTGTTTTGGCCACACCTGTTTATTTTACGACTGTGAGTGAAAACGCTACCGATACTTCAATGTACATAAATCCTGTCCGAAAAGCTTGTAACCCGATACGTCAAGTGTATAAAATAGCCAATTCAAATGACACGCTTTTGTGTATTTCAAAAATATTTGGTGGGCAAACAACCATAAAAGAATGTTACGACAAAATGCCCCATATGCCGCAGAGGACGCTCGATATTTTATAATATTAATATATTCGCTTTTGCATAGACAATATCGTATTTTTTACGCTCGCTACAAAATCCATGGACAAAGATTGAACTTTTTTTAGAAGAGATTGAACCCTCCGACGCACCTGGTGGAACTAACGACTTATTCACCTGGGTTTTTCTTCACACAAAAGTCTTTTCATTATGCGACCGCAGACTGACTACACAATATGAAGTCATTAAGGTGCACTCGAATCAACCGCTCGTTTTGTCTCCCCACACAATATTTTTGTCATCAAATTGCATTTTTTTATATAGAAAATAAACAAATGATATTTTTAAATAAATATTTAGATTTTCAAATATGATTAAATTCCATGAAAACTCGCAAAGGCAAACACAACAAATTATGTACATAATTGTATATTTGAGACGATACATTCTGTGGTGGTTTAATTAAATAAGACCAAATAATAAAATATTCCTATTATGTTTAGACAATTTTGGTTATGTTTTCATAAAACCGATTCATATTGTCAAAACCTATGTGATTAAACATAAGTTATTTCAAAAAGACACATGTATTGTTAGCTATAGAGGCGTAAAAAATATTACGGCAATATTAACAACTTAATTTTTTTTTTAAGATAGCAATGCATCATTTCAATCAGCAGCATAAAGTCTCTTGAACATTTATGTTCTACGACTTAAACTACAAAATGTCATTTTATATTACAACTCTAAACTTTTCTAACAAAAATGGCAAAAGCTTAACTGCTAAACTTTAATCCTACGTCGACCGCTGACTTATAAACTTTCGTGTATTGCTGAATGTTTTATTTTTTGCTCCTTTTATGTTGTCCCTTTGTTTTTTAGTGTCGTTAATTTATTTAAACAGCCATACGAAATTGAAACTGTGCGAAACTCGAATAGTTGCACTATATTCAAACTTTTTTATTGTTTCAGGATGGAGAACGTGGATATTTAGAAGGTTTAGCGTCGAGGTACGCGGATCTTTTCTCAACTCATTACGGCGATGTTTTGGATCATTTAGAAGAATTAAGAAGACATGAATGGGATGAAATGTCACCGCGAATACGGGTGCTCGGACCGGGGAGCAGCGGAACTAGCGTCGGACCCGGAACCCCCGGTACTCCTCCTTCTGGACGGAGTCCGGGACAAGTCCCTCCTTCGGGACCTGCGGCAGGTCATCACGGGGTACAAGGAACTTTAACCACCTCCCTTTCGCAGCCCATCTATGTACCCGGAAAATATTCGGTGAGTTAGAAACGAATTTTGCTGTAATAATAGACGTTTTAAAATGGCTTTCGAGAGAGTGTTCCGATTTATTTTCGGTTTTAATCGCTTAACTTGATTTATATGAAATAAGCCTACGGCGAATTTTCCGCGTTTTGTGAGCTTTTCGCAAGCGTTGTGTCCTAATGCTATTAACTTGTTAGTATAATCAAGTTCTTATCGGTGCCGGTTCATTCTTCGGTTATTCTTTGTTCGCCGTCCTTTGTGATCAGAAATTAGCTTCTGTATGCTTGCTCACTTATACATATATTTTATAATACATTGTCATGGCAAGAGCTTTCGTCTTTCAGTGAATTTTGTTCGATATTTCGTGCCATTTTTATTAAGAACGCAGAGCGTCCATTTTGAAAACAGGCTAACGCTTAACATTGTCATGTATACTCTGTTTAAAAATATATTACTTATTTTTTTATTTTATTGCAGCCATCGAGTTGTTTGACGGATAAAGAAGAAGATGAAATTTATGGATTCGGCTATGGTGTTTTTGGAAAGCACATGGCTGCTAGACAACAACAACAAAGAGCTCTAGTGAGCGGTGCTCCATCACACGCCCAAATTCAACATACTCAGCATCAGCATCAGCATCAACATCAACATCAACACCAACAAGCTGGGCATACGCAACCTCTAGTCCATCACCACCATCACAACTATCAAACGTAAGTATAAATATTATATTTTACACGTTTATTATTCAATAG